>VBSM01001927.1:2619522-2632812 GCA_008086735.1 Cheirogaleus medius | reverse complement strand
CATATCTTGTGTCGCCTCACTTTGGATAACGGGCTTAAGCTTAATCCAGGATAATACATTTCTTAATGTGCTTTACTGCTAAAAGATGCTGTCATCACCTGAGACTTCAGTGAGTCATAATTTGTTGTTGACAGAGGGTCTTGCTTGAATGTGGACAGCTGCTGACTGACCAGGGTGCTGGTTCCTGAAGGTTAGAGTGGCTGTGGCAATTTCTTAAACTAAGTCACCAATGAAGTTTGCCGCAGTGGCTCTTCCTTTCATGAAAGAATTTTCTGTACGGTGCATTTGATAGGATTTTACCAAGACGGCTTTCAGAATGAGAGCCAATCCTCTTAAATCCTGCCACTGATTTATCAACTCAGTTCATGTAATATTTTACATCCTTTATTGTCATTTCAACAGTGTTCTCAGCATCTGCACAAGGCTTAGCCTCCTCCTCAAGAAACTGCTTTCTTTTCTCACCATGAGAAGCAACTCCTCATTTGTTCAAGTTTTATCCTGAGATTCAGTCACATCCGCAGGCTCCACTGCTAATTCTAGTTGTCTTGTTTTTCCGCCACATCTGCAGTGACTTCCTCCACTGAAGTCTTGAACCCTTTAAAGTCATCCATGAGGGTTGTAACCAACTTCTTCCAAACTCCTGTAAATAATGACATTTTTACATTCTCCCATGAATAACAAATGTTCTTAATGGCTTCTAGAGTAGTGATTCCTTTCCAGAAGGTTTTGAGTTCACTTTGCCCAGCTCCCTCAGAGGAATCACTATCTCTGGTAGCTATAGCCTCACAAAATGTATTTCTTAAAGGATAAGACATGAAAGTTGGAATTCCTCCTTGATTCATGGGCTGCAGAACGGATGCTGTATTAGCATCCATTAGGCATGAACACAAAAGGCATCTCTTTGTACGTCTCCATCAGAGCTCTTGCATGCACAGTTGCACTGTCAATGAGCAGTACTGTTTTGAAACAAAAATCTTATTCTGAGCAGTAGGTCTCAACAGTGGGCTTAAAGTATTCAGTAAACCCTGCTGTAAACAGATGTGCTCTCATCCAGGCTTTGTTTTTCCATTTGTAGAATACAGGCAGAGTAGATGTAGCATAATTCTTATGGGCCCTAAGATATTTTGAAATGTCAAATGAGCATTAGTTTCAGCTACAGTGACCACCTGCATCAGCTCCTAACGAGAGAATCAGCTTGTCCTTTGAAGCTTGAAGCCAGGCTTTGACTTCTTCCCTCTAGCTATGAAATTCCTAGATGGCATCTTCTTCCAATGGAAAGCTGTTTTGCCTACACTGAAAATCTGTTGTTTAGGATCGTCTCTTTCATCAATGGCCTGAGCTAGGTCTTCTGGAGAACTTACTGCAGCTTCTCCATCATCACTTGCTGCTTCATCTTGCACTTTTATGTTATGGAGACAACTTCTTTCCTTAAACCTCATGAACCGACCTCTGTCAGCTTCCAAATTTTCCGCCACTTTTTCACTTCTTTCAGCCTTCATAGGTTTGAAGAGAGTTAAGACCTTTCCCTGGATTAGGTGTTGGCTTAAGGGAATGTTGTGGATGCTTTGATTGGCCATCCAGACCATGAGAATTTTCTTCATTTCAGCAATAAGCTGTTTCACTTTCTTATCATTCTTGTGTTCACGGCAGTAGTACTCTTGATTTCTTTCATGAACTTTCCCTTTGAACTCACAACTTGGCTAACTGTTTGGTGTGAGAGGCTCAGCTTTCAGCCGGTCTTGTCCTTCAACATGCCTTCCTCCCTGAGCTAATCACTTCTAGCTTTTTATTTAAATGAAAGTCATGTGACTTCTCCTTTCCCTTGAACACTCAGAGGCCATTGTAGGGTTAATTGTCCTAATTTAATATTCTTGTGTCTCCGGGACTAGGGAGGTCTGAGGAGAGGCAGAGAGGTGGGGAAAAGGTCAGTGGAGCAGTCAGAACGCGCACAGTATTTATCCATTAAGTTTACCACTTTGTATGGGGGCGGTTCGCGGCTCCCAAAACAGTAACTTCAGAGGTCATAAATCACCATAACAGATACGATAGTAATGAAAAGTTTAAAATATTGTGAGAATTACCAAGATGTGATGCAGAGACAAAAATGAGCAGGTTGTTGGAAAATGGTACCAAAAGAACTGCTAATTAGGGTCACCACAAACCTTCAATTTACAAAAAATGCAATATCTGCAAAGTGCCATAAAGCAAAGCACAACACAATGAGATATGCCTGTATCAGAAATTTAATTTTTATCTACACGTAACTATATGAGGCATAATTTTAATTAATAATGCAAACCTTTGCACAGCCTCATGAAGATTCTATTTCCCAATGTGCCCTGTACATTGATGCATCTGATCATTAAGGGCTCTTCATATAAACATTTTCATTTTTATTTGAATATTCATTTAAACAATTATTCCATTAGTGCTTGTGTTGGCCAACTTGTTAAACTATAAAGTGTATCTTTTCATGATAATATGCTGTTTTTAAAAGAAATTAATACATTCCAACCACATCTATTTACAAAAATATACAACTTTCCCAACTTTTCTCAAAAGTGAAAATTGTGGCAGAAGTTCAGCAGCCCAGCATCTGATGGTCCAGCACATCAATATCAAAATGTGAAACTGAAATTTCCTCTCTGTGTGAAATTCTTGAAGGCAAACACTGCCTTGGCCAGTGCCAAAGCACTTCCTAATTATCAATCGCATGAATGATTGCACCTGGAGCTCACTTCATTGCTGTTATTTGCGAATGACTTTCTTTTACTTTGTTAACACATTGACAGCCACACTAGGAAAAAAATTCTCTGGGGCTATGATGTTTTATTAAAACAAAATGATCCTTTCCAATGTGTTATTTTTTGTTGTTTTCTGTACATGAGTTTTATGCAACAAAATCCACATTTTTAGAATAAAATTATCAATATTAATTGTAACAATAAGAACATAAACAATTAAGATTTTCACGAACCAACTGCAGGGTTTTGTTTCACGAGGCCCTAGGTTCAAAACCTGAGTTAAATACAAAGCCTGAGTTGAATACAACTCACATGGCAGTTAATGTGTTAAATATACATGGCACAATTTTGAGTGATGAGAGAAAGATGCATAATATGTATGACTTGTAAACATTTATTAAAATAATAATTTCAAAAGCACATAGTTTATCATGTATCACGTGATTGGACATATATTGTCAACTTTCTCTGTTTTTGTTTTGTTTCTTTTTATCTCTGTATAATGCCCAACAAATTTAGTAGATTCAAATGTAAACAATTTTATTGCGGATTAATATTAATTTCTAGTCATTTATCATTTTTAAATTCTCATTTCTTTGTTATTTTAACCAACAAGAATTATATTATTACATTTTTCAGAGCTTTACCCCCAACAGGTACTTTATCTCCTCCCAAAATTTAGTGACCACCTAGGTGGTAGTACGTGGTGAAAGCTATTTGACTCTCTGCTCCCCCTCCTGGCAGAATGCCATATTACACCCTGAGGTCTTTCTACTGTGAAGCTATGTAGCAGAAAGTTTCTAGCCTATACTTGCAGTCGTAATTTTCTGTTAATATCTTGTTTATGTTCAGTCACTTCCCTTATTTAAAAAAAATTTGGTATTGTAGTAGACTAGTTTGGATCCTGATTCAAACAAACCAATGTTAAAATAGCATAATATTAGAAATCTTTAAAAAATGTAAATATGGAATGTATAACAAGGCATTATGGTTAATTGTATTAATTTAATAAGTCTATTATGTTTATGTAAGAAATGTCCAATTTCTAATGATATATGTGGATACATGCAAGAGTAGAATGTTAGGATACCTGGTATTTGCTTTAAAATACCTTATTAAAAATTATCTTAAAAAGTTGTTTCCACAGAGGTAGAGGGGAGAATAGTGGTTACCAGAGGCGGGGAAGGGAAGAGGAAAGAGGTGGGAAAGTGAGAGGTTGGCTAACGGATATCAAATCACAGACAGAAAGGAGAAACAATCCTAGTGCTCTATAGCACTAAGGAGTGAATATAGTTAACAACAAATTACTGCATATTTTCAAATAAGCAGAAGGCAGTATTTTGAATGTTTCCCAACACAAAGTAATGATAAGTGTTTGAGGTGATAGATTTGCTAATTACCCTGATTTGATCATTACAGGCTGCACACATGTATCAAAATATCACACTGTACCCATACATATGTAGAATTATTATGTCAATTAAAAAATAATTGAAATACTTGATAAAATTTTAAGTGGATACATGAGTCAAATGTAAAAAAAATTGAAGTCATTTATTCAAAATTTTTATAAAAATTTAAATCGGTGATAGGCATATAGGGTTCATTATACTATTCACTCTACTCTTGTGCAGACCCGATTTTTTGCCAAAAATTTCCTTCATCATGATTATTAGAAAGTTTCAGCAACTATTCCCACGCAGATGTAATATTCAGACATTTGGGACTAGAGAAAGTGATTTAACTATTACTAAATGTGGGATTATAAGAAACACAAACAACAGAAATGTTGTCTCAGATTTCAGGGCAATTTAGATAATTTAATAGATTCAAATGCCCCGTAAACCAACCTCTTTCAATATCAGTTCACGTATCAATTGTAAACTCCAATCAGAGAGAAAACGAGAAAGACAGAGGAGGAGAGTGGGTTCTGCTGTTATTCACAGAAAAGGACGTTGAAGCTACCAGGAAGGGACTCTACCAAACCCCACGGAGACTTGCCAGGGCCAGGCTGAAAACCATCGTGTCCTTCCTATTCATCAAGCTGCAGCATAAATTTATTTGTTTTCATGTTAAACAAATGGAATTTAAACAAATATATAGTTTCATGACATTCATTTAAACAAATCCACAACACCAAGACCCTCTTAATAACCACTTCGGTACGGCGCTCACCAGCCGCGAAACCTTGCCCACAGCCGGCACTCGCAGTCGGCACAATAGTTTGTGCTGTGCATTGACGACGACTCCAGTTTGCTCTTGTGTGATGAGGAAAGCTTTAAAGCACTGAAAGCTTGTTTTACTTTACAGGCAGCTTTAGGAAAATAACTATAATAACTCCTACTAAGGACCTGTTAAAAGGTCACAGATTCGTAGTAACTCATTAGCTGAACGTACACACTGCAACTGCAGAGATAAAAGCTGTGAAAGTAAAAGCTTTTGGCTGTCGGCTGAAGTCGACTCTGGGCTGTGCGCGTTCATCTGCGGCTGTCGACTACAGTTGACGCTCGTGCTAAAGTGGTTAAGAGTCAAGGACCTCTTGGGACTAACATCCAGATTATAAACAGAATCACTGTAAACGATGCAGAAGTGGATGGTAACAGCAGCTGCACTGACGAGGGGCTTATGGTACATCAGGAATTACGCTAAATAGTCTTTTCATTACGCCTCTTCCTGCTTACCACAAACCTATGCATAAGTCCTAACACAAGCCCCATTTTTCAGGTGAGAACAATGAGGCTTAGAGGATGCAGCAACTTGCCCAGGTTCCCACAGCCAATGAACAGCGAGAGGATGTCGGGTGGACCAAACCAGTCTACCTTCAAAGCCCCGGCTGGTAGCCAGCACACCAGAACGGTCTGGGACAAGAAGAACATTGCCGGAACAATGGTGAGTGTTGCTTTGCCATGCTCAGCGGTTGACACCAGTTATATTTTCTCTTTCTTTCTTTCTTTTTTTAATTCTTAAGGAAATTTCTGTATTTAACCACATCGCTGAATCATGTTTTTCATGGTAACTGCTGGTTACTTTTGTTTATTTGGTTGGTTGCAAATGTGCATGATCACTCCACGTTTTGTTCCTGTCTACATTGTCCCTCTGTCTTAACCGTTGCCCTCAACTATTCTGTATGGAATAGAATTAGCCTCACAAAGCCCTTTCCAAAGCTACAGAGGTCTCTGTTAGATGCACTCTGCCAAAACCAAATGGAAACAATTTCTGTTCTACCGTGATAATACATTAATGTAGGAGCTACTTTTCAGGATAAAATAGCTACACTTTTTAAAGTGCCTTGTGCATCCAAAAGCCTTGTGTGTCTATAACTTGCATAGGCTTTAATTAGAGTTATATTTGGAAGAACTGGAGGACATATGTTAATTAGATACCTTTAAAAATATTTCTTATTACCATGTTGCATTCACGCATTAGTCCTCAGGTACTGTATTTATAACTTGCCTAAAAGTCAGGAAACTGAAAAGCAAATTTCTAGAGCAATAAAATGGTAGATAACATGCAACGTTAAACTTCACTTCTTTTGTTACCATTAACGGAAGCTGAGTGAAGAGTATGTGAGTCTCTGTGTACTATTTTTGCAACCTCCTATAAGCCTGTAATTATTTCAAAATTAAAAAGTTTTAAAATCTGCTTCTTTTTATAGAAAAATCATAAAGTTAAGGGTAAAGAAATTCAGGTCAGGAAAACTGAGTTAATATTTCAGTTTTACATACCTCTGTTTAAATAACTAAAAAATAAAATGAAAAGTGGCATTGCTAAACAAAATTAGGTGAGAGCCCAGCATTGCCATGCCATACATTTTTTAAAATTAACAAATCAAATGACTAGTAGTTTCTGAGTTGAGAAATACACAAGTGAAAAATTTGTGGTAAATTATTATTATGTGAAAGTTTTAACTCTTTCTCAATGAATGTAAAAGTGGTTATTTTATGTAATTGAAAATACAATTTTTTAAAGTTCTTTTACGCCGGGGATGTATGTGTGTGTGTGTGTGTGTGTGTATGTTTGGGCCAGAGAGGTAATTGATAAATATCTAGAACTGAATGCCAGACCAGTAAAGGATTTTGGATGTAAGGCAATTTCTCCAGAAAGAAGATCAACTCAGAATTCCCCAGTGATGGCAGCTTTATCTCCATTTAAAATGCACAGACTGGTTTAATCCTATCCCCTGCTTAAAAAAATATTTGAACAAAAACAACAAGGATAACACAAAGCAAACACTTTGTTTATTTCAGGAGTCTTTTTTTTTCTTTTAAAAAGAAGTAAAAAGGGCTTCTTAGTCTAGTGTTGAGAGAATGATGAAGTCTTCAGAAACTATTTCTTTGATGTTCTCCAATTAAATACTTATACCTGTTTAATCTTTTAATGTTAGAGAGATCAAGATTTGTCTGATCAACACAGCAAGGGGACTTTGAGGATGGAGGAACTTCTAACGTTCAATCGCCCTCCTTTGAGGATGGAAATGTCTCATAGGTAAGTAATTGGGATATTTTGGTGATAACTAGAACATCAAAAGAGTCGCTGGTAAATTTACTAAATTGTCACCTTTTGTTAATGGATCAACTAAGAGAAAAGGCTTTTCAATCATAAGAACATCATAATAAAATGCATAGAAAAAATATTAATAAATGACTCTTTGTTAGCAGTTAGGGGTTTTGTCTTTGAAGTGGTCACCTGGTTAAAATCCCATCTCTACACACGGATAGCTGTTTGTCCTGGGCAAGTCATGCCACTTCTCCAACACTCAATCCCCTCTGCTAGAAAATGCAAATAATGGTGGTGCATGTACCACCGCTGGGTTTTGTGAGTATTAAGTGAATTAATATATGTAAGTTATTTAGCAGAATATCTAGTACACAGTAGGTACTCAATCATTATTAATCTACTTTTTAATGATGTATTTCCTATATCAAACAGTAAATTGTCTGATGCTATGGCATGCATATGTTGATATGTTAGCTCTTTTATGCTCTAAATATTAATAACTCACTTGCCTATTTCCCTGAATTTTCTGGTTTAGGAAAAGACTCTTTTCCCTTTTCAGCCCAAGGCTTATGGAAAACTAGGTGACTACCAGCTCCACCTGCCCTGATGGGGAAACCTTATTGCGCTCTCTCTTGACTTTTCATTTATCTCTGTAGTATTTACCTAATGTTGCATACATTTTGCTTGAATTTAAAGTACTTGACATCAGAAAGTTTGTCCTTTGTTTTTTTTTTTGTTTGTTTGTTTGTTTGTTTGTTTTTACATATTTAGGACCATAGCAGGCACTCGGCAAATACTTGTTGGACAGATACTGTATGAAAGAGTGATTTTTTGCAGGGCTGGTTACTTTTTGAACAACTATGTTACCAATTCTGAGATTGCACACAGAGGCATCTCACCCATTTTCTTCTGGTCCCCTTCTCCTTCCTTCTTGCATCCGGGCAATGATACACTAAATACCCAACCCGATACCCTCTTTTGGAAAGTGAACGGCAGAAACACAAACCTCAAAGCCTTTCATTCAAATGACCGTCACGATGGCCAGCTCTGAATTGCACAGGGTGTTTGACGGCATCAGGCAAGGAGAGGGGATCTGAGGTGGCGAACATCTCCTCAAGTCTCAAAAAGAAATCAAGAGACTGTGTGTAATTTTCTTCCACTAATTTCATTTCTGAATGTTTACATGCACACATTGGTGTGATGGTCACTAGAGGAGGGGGTTGCAGGCAAAATTTTTTGATTTGACAAACATTTATTGCACAGGTGGGGTATGATGGTGACTCAAGAACAAACAGGTAATATCAGGTCCCTCCTCACAGAGCTTACAGTCAAGACAGCTTCCCTGGTCCAGCTCTGAGAGAGAGAGAGAAAGGTGTATTCTAACTACTCACTAAATGAAGGAAACAAAATTAAAATGATCTGGTGTGATGTCAACTGCACCCTGAAGTGAGACCTGTGGTAGATGCTGCTATCAGTTCCTGGTTCCTCCAAACGAGGACAGGTGCGTGACCTGGGTTCTGTGGGAGTCTGTGTTGCCCTCTCCTGTCTCTGCTGGCCCCATGCCCATCTTCTGCTGGCGTGCACTATTGTAGTCTCACCCGATCTCTCCTGCTCTGTGAGTGTCTGAATTTACTCTTTCTGAACCGTCTTTACTAATTGATTTTGATGAAACGTTCCTTTCCTTTTAATAGGTTGTGCACATGTCTGGTTGTAGCCATATAAAACCTAGCATTACTTCTGTCTCTTCACCTGGAACACTAAGGGGTTTGTCCTCCAAGCGATTAGGATCATGGGATCAGTTCGACACCTTCTGGCAGGGAGAATCTTGCGTCAGGGGGATCTAGAATATAACGTGTGAAGTAGCAGGGAAGAAACACAGAGTCTGGAACGCCGGTGCCGGGATTTGTACCACGAATCTTCCCAAAAGTAATTGCCTAATCTGTTACTCAGCTTCCTCATCTGTAAACTGGTGTTAATGGAAAACTTGTGTGGAACAGGACAGAAAAGATATTTTGTAAAAATCTATGCACTGAGGAATCACATGAAGGTGATTATTAGCTTTAGAAACCAATTCTCACTCTTCTTCAGTGTCCATGGCATCTCACGTGAAATATGAGCTTAGGTCATCAGGCTCAGTCTGCTTTTCACACCGGCAAACGGGTCTGTGAATCTGGGATCAGCTGTATAAAAAAGCGGAAGAGTCACTGGAATTGAATTTACGGAGGAATGAAAGGTTTTCTCCTCCTGTGGCAAGACTGTGCTCCTTCCTGCCAGTGGCACCTGCTGTCTATTACCAAGAGAGCAAAGTTTCTGTTCGGCTATTTGTTTGTTTTTCCATAATAAAAGATATAGTTGAAACTGAAATATTTCTAGGGCAAGGTAACACAGGCTCCTCTCAAAAACGATAGAAAAATCTTACACCATTTAAAGAGAGATGACTTTGAGAAAAACAATATTAACTAGATCATGAGGAGATCTAAAGGTACAGGAAGATCTAAAAAGGAGAGGGGCCGGGCGCGGTGGCTCAGGCCTATAATCCTAGCACTCTGGGAGGCCGAGGTGGGAGGATCGCTTGAAGTCAGGAGTTAGAGACCAGCCTCAGCAATGAGGGAGACCCCCATCTCTACTAAAAATAGAAAAAATTAGCCAGGCGTGGTGGCATGTGCCTATAGTCCCAGCTACTTAGGAGGCTGAGGCAGGAGGATTGCTGGAGCCCAGGAGTGTGAGGTGGTTGTGAGCTAGGCTGACACCACGGCACTCTACTCAGGGTAACAGAGTGAGATTCTATCTCAAAAAAAAAAAAAAAAAGTTTGCTATGGAAGGTAGTATTTTAATTAACTTCAAGATAAATGTATAATTACACCTACATGTGGCCAAAAAGCTATAGATTTGAAAGTATCAAGTTTGGGGAATTTGTGAGAAATTTATAAATTAAGAATTACAAAATATATTTGTCTGTGAATATAAATTAAGAACCTTTGGAGTAGTTTCTGTCCAGAAATTCATGTAGACATAAGGATTCTTTTATTGAGTAAATCCACCTGCTTTGTGCATGAAATAGTGGATCCATCTGCACAGAGCACTGAGGAAGGAAATAACTTACTCAGACTCGGATCTTCTGAATTAGCAGCTCACCATATGTGTAGGTAAAATCACCAGTAATAGAATGCAGGGCTAAGGAAACTGTAAAAGTTAATTCTATCCATGCCTCTGCCTTTAGGTTGGGGCACATTCTGTTTGGCCAGAGCAAGAATCTCCAAGGAGATTCCTTGAGGAGCATCATCAGTAACATAAAATTGACTCCCATGCTAATTCTCGGTCAGCATTTCTCATGTGAGAAACACACACCCCGCATTCAGGAGCAAAAGCTCCCTTCCTCTCTGACCTGGTACCATTGCAAGTCAGTGGTTCTTAACCATTGTTGTGCCATGAACCTCTTTGGAAATCTGAAGAAGCGCCTCCTTAGAATATAAATTTTAAATACAAAATTTAAAAATATAGTTTTAATATATTGCTTAAATTTATATGCTCTTATATATTTTTCTTAAAAGTCTCTAAATAAGATATAGAAACTATTAACAGTAAAATAACTACTACAATAACTGTTAGTTACATAGGAAGTGATATTTCCAGACATCTGCAATAATTATGACGTGGTATGAAGAATCTGTGATCTCTCTTGGTGATGCAATCAGAGATACTGCTACTGTCACTCTGATATTTTTGCCCACATTAATATGTAAAAGATTTTAAATTTCAACTGGAGGTTATGAGGATAAAGACATGGTTTTCTCACCCACATGCACAGACCCTCCTGGGTTAAAGATCTCTGATGCTGGTGAGGAAGAGCTGCCGCTGTCCGTTGCGTGTGTGGCTTTGGTTTACATGAAAAAAAGTTTTTGAAATATAATCTTGTTGAAGGCTATTTTGTAGCGGACTGGATTTTGGAATCTCTCTAGTGTTTTGTGTAATATATATTTCTCAGGGAAGGGCAATTGTCCCGGCAATCCTCAAACTTGTCAAGAATGAATGGCACATTAGTAAAAAAACGTGCAAGGAGTTCTCTCTGATGCAACCTGGTTTGGGGCACAGTAAACCAGCTTTGGGTTTCGGCCAAACAATCTAGGGTTTGACACGAGGAGAGACAGCCACTAATCAGATAGTTGCACTATCCAAAAAAAATACTTAACACATAATTCGGCATCAAAGTCTTTGCACAATGCCTGGCACAAGGTAAATGTATGTCTGGGTGTAATTGGGAAATATTTTTTCTGGTATGCAAACTTAACTCTAGGAAGATAGTCCTGGTCTTTCACAACACAGCCTTAGATCCCAGGATATAAGAGGAAGTACTGAGCCCAAGGATTAAGAAATAGGCGTAGTATGGCAATACTTATGGTCTTACAGACACCAATATTCAGAAAAGAAACATGAGTTTTATGGAATATTGAATAGTTTACTTCATTGGTTAGGTTACAGTAGCTTTATATTGGATTCGCAGCGTGAGTTTGTGCGTGTGTATGTGTCTGTAAAACAGGACCATATTATGAGTTATGTGTAACCTGATTTTGAGTTGGAGTGTATTTTCATGTGATTATTGAGCATTGATATACCATATTTGGAGAACTATATACTCACATTGTTACTCAATTTTTAGTTTGGTTATTTACTTTTTAATTGTTGAGTTGTTTAATTGTCGAGATCCCAGTATAGTCTGAACATAAGTGCCTGGTGAGATACATGACTTGCAGATTTAGTCTCCAATTTTGCGGTTGGTCTTTTTATTTTGTTGATGGTGTCCTTTGAAACAGAAGTTTTCTTTAATGACAAAATCAAATTTATCTATTTTTTGCTGTAAATACTTTTGGTTTCATGAATAATAAACCATTGCCTAATACAAAGTTGAAAAAAATTGATTCCTATGTTCTTTTTCCTAAGAGATTTTTTTTATTTTGTTTTTTTGTTTTGTTATTTTGTTGTTGTTGTTTGCTCTTACATTTAGGTACTTCCCTATTTTGTGTTATTTTTTGTGCACAATGAGAGGTAGAGGTCCAACTTCATTCTTTTCATATGAATATTGAATGATACAATTGTCTCAGCCTTATTTGTTGGTGGGAAAAAAACTATCCTTTCCCATCAAAGTGTTTTGGCATTCATGGAAATTAAATGGCCAGAACTGTCTTATTTCTGAAATTTCAATATGTTCAAATTTACGTGTCTATCGCACACCATTACCATACATCGAAACAGCTATAGCTACTTAATAATTTTTGTAATCAGGAAGGTGTCCTCTGACTTTGTTTTTACAAGATAGTCTTGGCTCTTCTGAGCTCCTTTCATTTCCATGTAATCTTTAGAATCAGCTTGTCAATTTCTGCAAAGTGCAAATCTGCGGGTTTTAGAGAGACTGCACTGAATCTTTAGATCACTGAGGGATGTGCTTCCATCTTAACAATATTAAGTCTCCCACACCATGAACCTGGGATGTCTTTCCACCTATTCAGGTTTTCTTTAATTCCTTTCAATGATTTTTGCAGATTTCAATACACAAGTCCTGTGGGTCTTGGACTATTGTTTCTTTATTGACAGTCATCCTGGGCTTAGGGCTTCTCAGTAAGTGAACACCGAGTGAGGTCAAATACAGACAAGCCCTGTGAGTGGGACACTTCTGGGGAGCTTCCAGGAGAGTCAAAATGTCTGGGAATGAGGCATTTGGGCAGCTCCAAATCCATCCTGCCTCCTTCAGCAGCTGATAGTTCTCAGGTTTTCGTAGTTAACTACAGAATGGCGAGAAAGGATATAAAAGGGGCAGAGTAAAGTGCCACAACACTCATCATGGTATCAATATCCACCATTTCTTTTCGGCGAATATCCCCCAGGTGGTTGCAAGCCTTTGGTGGGTATCCAAAATTCTGAAAATTAGCCTTTGACCATTTTGCCACCATTCTCATTGCTTTTATAGAGGAGAGCACTCGCAGGGGTCCTCATGCCACCATTTCAGAAGTAGTTTTTTATTTTTTATTTTTATTTATTTATTTATTTATTTATT
>VBSM01001927.1:2591476-2609643 GCA_008086735.1 Cheirogaleus medius | reverse complement strand
GCACAAATGCTTAGAAATCCTGCTGGGGCTTATTTTATGGGTGGGTCTTATTTTTGGGGAAACACGGTACACGGCCAGCTCCCAACCTGCGGCTCACCAACTCTCCCTTCCTGCAAGAGCAGTTCGCCTGCAGAAAGGTTGTTCAATGTTTCTCCAACACACGCTGCATCCACAGGGACTAAGTACATTAGTACCCCAGAAAGGGGTTAATGCACTTCCATATCAATGTGGAGTCCATTGTTAATAAAATCATTAGTGATCACTAATTACTCTTATCTTCCCAAGAAAAAATTGACCCATTTTAATGAATAATCTTGTTGAACCTTCAGTGCAACTAAAGAGTGTGTGTGTGTGTATTGGATAAACAGATAAACTTCCTAGGATCTATGGACTGCATTCAATACAAACTTCTCAGTAGGTGTTTAATGGAAGTCCAATAACATACCTAAGAAGTTAGAACAGTCTGTTTAAAACCAAGGTAGATCGACTATGTATATAACTAACAAGATGCTACATTGATACATCTTGATTCTATACAAAATTGTAAATCATAGTGCATTTTATAATGAGTGGATTAACTCAGAACATTATTAAGTGTGATTAGATATTCAATAATTTAGTAAATGAAAATTAGCTAAAAGGAGGTATAAGTTATGGGAGTTGTGCCTAGAGTCTCCAGAAATTATTATAGATTTAATTAGAAAGGAAACTGTCCTCTTGGATTTTAGTAGTACGTGTGAAAATTTAATGAGAAGAAGAGTGATGTCTGGCACGTGAGCTTGGTTAGGTACAGGTTGAATATCCTTTATCTGAAATGCTTGGGATTGGAGGTGTTTCAAATTTTGGATTTTTTTTTCCAGATTTTGAAATATTTGCATAATATGCTTACCCAGTTGAGCAATCCCTCATCTGAAATTCCGAAATCTGAAATGCTCCAATGAGCATGTCCTTTAGGCGTCAATTCAGCACTCAGAAAAGGTTTGAATTTTTTAGCATTTTGGATTTTGCATGTTCAGATTCGGGATATTCAACCTGTAGTTTCTTTCGCCAGCTGTTGCTAGTTCCTTTTTTATGTTATGTGTAAGAGCTTACAACTTGGATTAAGATGTCTGTGATTTTTAAGATTTTTTTTTATTCATTAACATGACCGGGGGTGAAAATTGTGCCACTCTCTCTTACAAAGCAAAGTCCCCGCAGTTGTTTACTGGTCCACACCTTCGAGATTGCCTTTGATCTGGCAGCCCGGTCCGTTCTACAGAACTGCGCTCTGTGCTGGGTAGTTCTGTGCGTGCTTCCCGTGGAGTTACTCAGGGCCCCTTGTCAGAAGGGCCTCGGGCTTCTCTTAATCCTCTGCTGTCCCGTATTGAAATTCACAATAATTTTGAACAAGGGGCTCCTCATTTTCATTGTGGGCTCAGATCTATAAGTTATGCAGCTAATCCCAACTCTGCCCTCTCTCCTCCCGGGCTAGTCCCACAAGGCACCAGCGAATCCCATGGTTTTGTACACGTGGTCACATTGATGAAATAACTCTCTGAGTAATACATTTTAACATGGTGAACATTGCTTCAAAAATGACAGACTATTTTTAAAGTGTTATGAAAAGCAACATCTATCCTGAAATTTAGTAAGATTTCATGTATTTTTTTTAGATAGCCACCATGTTTTTAGCCATAAGATATGCATCTGGGCTTGTCTTTACAAAACTAACACGATTGGTCCTTCTAGTGCAGAATTTAACATGCAGAGAAAAGCATCGTCTCACTGTTTCTTCCTATTTCTTCTGCCCTAGCTTTCTGCAAGTTGAGTGTGTATCACCATGTCCGTGAACGAGTGTGCACACATACACATGCATGCTCACATACACACACACACACACACTCATGTGCACATGTGTTCAAGAGCTTTATTGAATTGCTTTTGTAATCTGTGGGTGTGACACTTGTGTCACTGAAAACATTTGCCTTTATCTTTATAACTTTTCCTGTACGCAGGGTTTTCTATCTTGCCTGTGCCCCATACGGTGCAATTTGAAGGTAATAGGAAGGGTAAGAAAGAATATATTTTGACAAATAACTAAGCTGTGACATAATAATCTGATATCTGAGCCTCCATCTGTCAGATGCAATCGTAAGTAAAAGACAGAAAGAAGCAAGGGATTGCTTTCTAAGGAAATTAAATTATCGTGAGAATATTTCAAAAGTGAGACTTGAAAGGGCACACGCAAGGCAGGAGTGCTCTGCAGACGGCAGTGGGTCCCTGCGTGATCCCGGGTGAGATAAATCGTGGTGATGATGTGCTTGTCTTGTGTCTAAACCCTCATCCCACTCATGTCAGGAAATGAACTCCTTGTGAGCACGGGGCCTTGTGCAAAGCCCCGGAGCAGCTGAGGCCAGCTGTGACTCAAGGCTTTTTAAGGTGATTCGATTCCTTGCTCTTCCACCTCTGGCTCTCCGGGGCGTGATGTTATGTTCCCTTTTGTGCTTTAAGATTTTTCTGTGATAATTAAGACGGCAACTAGCACAACATTTCGAGGCATCTGCCCATACAAATAGCTCCTGATGTGATGACTGCGGAAGCCACGAGGTTTTGTACGTTTTCTCAGTGGGCCAAATGTCAAGACGCAGAGTATCAAAGTTCTGAATTCATTGCAACAAAAGTGGAAAAAAAAACAAACAAACCTGTGACATTTGCGACTGAGAAATGGAGATGCGATACACAGGGAGCGAGCTGACAGATTAAAGACGCAGAACCGCTGCCTTTGTTTAGTGGGTTGTAAAGATATTTTGCTGTAATGAGATGATAAATTCAGGTATACTTCTTTCAAAGACTGAATTTAAGTAGTTGGTGGATTGAGATTCTTGTCAAGAGGCATTTTGCATTTTGTTCTGTTCCATGCTATTTATGCAGAGCCAATGGGTATTTTAACCTTTGAGAAACCCACATGGAATCAATATTGCATTAGGGTTTTATTGCCATTAGTGCAATAGCCACATGCCCGGATATTTTCTCCATTCGGAAAGTCAGAAATCAGTAAATAAAAACGGGGATAATTAACAACGAATACCCACCACTCACACTTTATGTTTGCAGTGTGATCTATTTCCAGTCGAGGCTCGACACAGTGACCTGTCACGCAGGAATGTAACACACACCTCCTATATTGCAACTGGGCGTGCATGGTGACCTCACATATGTTTCCATGGTAGCAAATTCATTTGGAAACACTTTGATTTATAGGTGGTCTAAGACAGACTGCTGAATTACACACATTAAAAGGCTAATTTCAAAAGAATTTTTAGATTGAGAATTTTGCAGTGCAAGAAGATAACGAACACCACGGTATTTATGATTTTAATGATTATGCATTTCTACTTCTGAGATTGAAGTAGCACTTTTATCAGTCAAATGCCTAGCAATTGGAATATTTACAAGGAAGGCAGGTATTAGCACCAGAGTAAAGGAATATAGTTTTGGCAGCTCATCACTGCTACTGGCTATGCCGTCACCTGACCCAGATGCCTAAGTCTGCTCAGCCTGCCATGACAAAAACCCAGTAGCTGGGTGGCTTAAACAACAATTATTTTCTCACAGTTCTGGAGGCTAGAAGTCCAAGATCAAGGTGTCAGCTCTCTTCTTGGTTCATAGGAAGCTGCCTTCTTGCTGTATTTTCACATGCAAGAGACACAGAGAGAGGCAGAGAGCTTTTGGTCCCTCTTCTTGGAAGGACACTAATCCTATGGGATCAGGGCCCCATCTTCATGATCTCATTTAATCTTTATTACTTCCTTACTGGCCCTATCTCCAAACACAGCCATACTGAAGTTAGGGCTTCAGCGTATAAATTTTGTGGGACACAAACACTGCGTCCACAACACCAAGGCTTATCAGCTGCATCTCCCAAGGCCTTTGCTGTCCAACTCTGACCAAGGAGCCGCTTTATGTCACCTGATCCCAAGTGGCCTGTGCAGTAAACAGGGCACCCGGCCTAACTCCATGGAACCAATGTGACTTTTAACTTCAGCAAAGCAGTCGTGAACTGGAGATGAACAATGACAGAGTCAGCCATCCATTTAAAAAATAAAAAAATAAAATCCATCCTCTTCTATAGCATCTGGAGGACAGCTAAGAGAGTCGGTGTTTCTGTGTGTTTTACAAGAAGGCATTTCCACGTCCTGAGCCTGAGGAGTGATGGCCAGGAACCAAACGTTCAGGTCGTCACGCTGACATTCTTCCTGGCTCCTCACGCACTTTGCCCAGGGGGCCTGGGAGGTCCTTCCTGGCCTTGGTTTTTTTAGGCAAAATGGTGAGACAGGGCACCCAGAACACAGCCTCACACCCTCCCAGAGGGGTCAACCGTGATACTACAGAACCCAACCAGATTGTCGTTGTACACAGAGACACTTGTGAGGTAGAATAATGTTATCGGCAACAGCACAAAACAATGTAAGGTATTTCTGCTATCATACCACGTATGCCTTTCAAAAGCAATTGTCATCTTCTGCAAACCAATGGCCTAAAAACCACAGTGTTTATGGGAAAAATAAAGCCAGGAATAAACTCTCCGTAAGGCTGTGGTCACTCCATAACCAGAGCCCTGGAAAAACAGCAGCCCTGGAAAAACAGCAACAGCGCCAACGCCCCTGCCAGACCTCTTGATTGGCATTTGTCACTTGGAACCACCATCAGGAGATCTGTGCTGCTCCTCAGAGTTGCAGAGCTTGGAGGATATTTATTTCTAATAGAGACTAGTTTCATCAAAATTAAAAAACACAACTCCAGGGTAACCATTTCAGCAATTATTAATAGAATCTTGACACAGAAGAGAAGTTTCTTTGCAGCTTCCTCTGCCCTGGCACCTTGCTCAGATAGCCTGACATATTGGAAACGAATGACGAAGTCACCCTTTTCTTGCATGAAAGTAGGACACTTCTGCGAGACTTCGCTCCTTTTCCTTTCTTAAGATCTTCGTATATTGCTGGGGTTTTATCTGTAATCCTGAGAAAACTCAATCATAATCCCTTAAAAGTGTTAACAAACTAGAGAAAACTGTACATGGATGGATAGGATTTCTACAAACTAACGTTACTTTCCTATACGTGTGAGCTGATTTGAGTCAAAGAGATGCATATGGTAAGAGAATACACTGTATTTGGAGGAGATGGTTGAGAAGTAGAAAAGAGAACAGACTACAATCCCAGGTAATAGAGAATCTCCATGACCCTGTGAGCATGATCTGTGCCTCATGCAGTACAACTTCCTGGACTTTCAGACTCAGGCACACACACACACGTGTGCATACACAGGCACATGCACACACGTGCGCACAGGTACATACACACACCTGCACCCCTGTTTCCTTCTTTAGTGACTCACTCAGCTTCTTCACCTGTGAACACTCTTGCTCCTCACCTTCTCGCCCTCCCTTTCTTAGATTTCCTCTTCCCCTTGAGCTCTGCACACCCACCTGAGCCCATGCTCTCCTGACCGCTCAGCTTCCATCAGAGCCCCAGAGAGCTCCTTCTGATCCAGCCCCCCTGCTAGGAAGAGGCCTCAAACCCTTTGCTGGAGCCTCCTCTCTTTGGGAGGAGATGAATGTAGGTGTTAGATTGGAAGGGAGTTTCTGCAGTTGGAGCGTGGATACAGGAGTGTCAAGACGTTGCATCCTGAATTAAAGAGTTCTGACTTTCTACAATTAAAGTGGCAAGACAGGCTCCAACATTTTGAATTGCTACGCAATAATTTCCAGAAGTAAGCGGAGTTCCTTTAAATTCCAGTAAAGCAAATGGGTGGAGTCCGTGAGGATCTTGGGAGGAGAGTGGGTGGGGATAGATGTAAAGTTGGAGTCCAGTCGCTGGGGGGCTCCTTCTCAGCCATGTCATGTGCCACCTGGACCAGACACTAAGGCAGGACAAGAGCCACCACGTCCTCTTTTCTTTGGTGCCAGCCACAGGAGACAGGGTTACTCTCACACTCTGCTTCCTTGCATTTCAAACCAGCTTTTCAGAACCTGCCCTGTGGAGCTATTCCACACAGTTACCCCTCTCCATCCCTCTAATTTACCCTACACCCTGCTTCCTGGAAAGTGAACATAGAAATGCTAAGGTTCAATTCCTTTTCTTTCCCTCTCCCATCATTTATACATTTTTACTCCCTTCCTTTGTAAGTAAGAATCTTAAATTCCATGGGGTCCTTGTTTATTTGTATGTCTATCCCCAAGGTTAGGATTCAAGACTTCTTATCAATAAGCTCCATTGCTTGTTATTTTTCCAAAACAAATTCTGTTCTGAGAGCCGGCCAGGGGAAGGGGGTGGGGCGGACATGCTTTCTGTGCACCCCCTACCTGAGCACACCTTGATCATCTCCTTTTTTTTCCCCACTAGTATTGAATTCCTCTTAAAATCACTTCCATTTCAATCCACTTACAGACTGCCACCTATAGCAAGAGTAGACTCAAAAAGAATATTAAAATAATCATCCTAAAATTTTTACATAAATAAATATTTAAAAATAAATCAAATAAAAATCATCGTTTGCAGTTCCACAGTACAAAGCATGTTCTATCTGCCTCCCTCTTCCATGTCCTCCCTTCCCCAGTGTATGTGCCCATGTGGATTCCAATGGAATCATGTTTGGTGGCTGAGTCTTCCACTTTTTATTTATGTATTTTACAAAATACTTAGTGCAATGGATGTGCATACTAAACAACCGGTAAATAAAAGATCAACAAATGTATAGGTGAAGCTACAATATAAAAAATAATTGTATATGAAATTATTGGCATTAAATAGTGATTTATTCCTATAAAAAAAAGACCAGAAACTAAATCTATCTGTATTGATAACATTCTTGTCACATAACAAACACTGTGCACAAGGATATCTGAAACCAAAATAGAATTTCATATAAGTAGTAGGATAAGAAAGGAGAAGAGATGTAGGGCCTTTTAAAACAATTGTCTAACGTGCTGTGAATCTTAAACATGACACCATCATACTAATACTTGAAAATAACACTTAAGCCATTGAGGACTTGAGGAAAAGTAGGACTTGAATTCACACGATGGATATGGAACATTGGGGTTTTCTTGCCCAAATGTATAGAAAGATTGATGGAATTAGATGAGGTTTCTTCAGTGGCTGCTGTAAATCTAATCACTCTGTGAGAAAGAGTTAAAGCCCTGAGATAACAAATGATGATGTTTTTATCTGTAGAAATTGATTTTAAATTTCAGTTCCAAATTAATAGGGGTATTGTAAAAAATAAAATAGTTTTATTATTTGGGATTCTTTTTTTGACAAGCTGTGAGAATTTTCACTTATAACTTTAAATCTTTAGAAACATCAATAAGTTGTTTTCCCTTAATGTCTTTCTCCCCATTCAGTTTTCCTTCCAAATTAAGACAGACACGTGGATATGTTTCTGCAAGCAGAGAGCTGAGTGAGAGAGAGTGTGAGCTCTGGAATCAGAATAATTAGGTTCACAGCCTGGCTTTACCATCTGCTGGTTCCAAGACCTTCATCTGTTTAATCTTTAATTTTCTAAGATTTACATATGAAGTCAGGAATAAGGCAAACATGTTTAAATATAAAGAAAATAAAAATAGTTACCTCATAGGATTGTTGTGAGGATACAAAGAGACAACCTATGTAGATAGCCCCTGGTACCTAGTAAGTGCTCAATAAATGATGGTCATTACTACTATTACTACTACTACCTAAAGAAATGTCCTTAATAAACATCAAGAGCAAAATTAGTCTTCATTCTAAACCTAAGGAGCAGCTTAATTTGAACAACCATAGCTAAGTTAGTTGTAGCTAAGGAAGAAACACAATTTTTATTTGGGACAGATGACTGGACCAAATGAATGTTTACCTTGTCGAGAAAAATCAGAAGAGAGATACCAGGAAGCATGTCAACATGAATGAATAAAGTCGACATTTGATGTTGAAGCCCAGACCCGACTACCAGTGGGTAAATCAATAGAAACAAAAGTGAAAACACAGGAGCCCCCTCCCAATCCCCACATGCATTTGATAAGTATTAACAATCACTTGGCATGTTTTAAAACATGCTCCACTTATCATCTCTTTTGAATTTCATAACATCCTGTGGACCATGTATTATTATATCAATTTGATGAGTGAGAAAACTCAGTTTCCTGAGGGGTAGATGAGCAAATATCCATTGTCCCATGGGCCATGGGTCTCTTCTACTATCTGCTGCCTTCTTTACCTGTTCAACTCCTTGCTGTCTACAAATAGCATCAAGGAAAAACTCTGAGCATGGGCTGATACTCAAATGTTTGTTTCTAAAAGATATAATTTATTATATAAGAAATTTATCGAAACATGTGAGGAGAAAATCTCTCCCTCATTTCCCTCTCTGTCTCTGCCTTTTGGTGTCTCCTGCTGCTGTTCTTTCTTTACAATCTCTTTGCAAAATCAAAATTAATTTCTGTTGTTGCTAACATTTTCATTAGACTTCAACTCTTAAAATGAATGAAAATATAGAAAATCTCCACAAAGACATTGAAGTTATAAAAAAGAATGAAATGGAAATATGAAAACTACAATAATGGAAATAAAAAGCATGATATATGAATCCAATAGTAGAGAAGAGATGACAGAGGATGAAATTGGTGAATTTGAGAATAGTAGAATTTACCCAATCTGAACAACAATGAAAAATTAGATAAAAAAAATAAACAGAGCCTGAAGCACCTGTGGGTTAATAACTAAAAATTCAAAATTTGAAGTTCCAGAAGAAGAGAAGAAAGTGAGTAGGGCTTAAAGTTGTTTGAATAATTAATGGGTAAAAACTCCCCAATTTTGGCAAAATTTACAAACCTACAGATCTAAGAAACTGAGGAAACCTCAATCACAATAAATTACTTCCCCCCCCAAATAAATGCAGGAAGACATAATAATTATGCATTTGAGAAGTCAATACATGGAAAAAATCTTTAGCAGGAAAAATGATGAGTTACCTACAGAACAACAATGTGAGTGACAGCAGACTTCTCATCTGAAACTATGGAACCTAAAGGGAAGTAGCACAATGTCCTTCAAGTTTTGAAAGAAAAGAACTGCCTATTGCAAATTCAATATTTGGTGAAATCATCACTCAGAAATAAAAGAGAAATAAAAACATTTTCATATAAGGGAACACTGAAAGGATTTGTTGCTAGCAGACCTACCTGTAATGATTGTGTAAAGGAAGCCCTTCATACAGAAAGGGATTTTAAAAAGAAGGAAACTTGGAGCATCAGAAAGGAAGAAAGAACAGCAGATGGAACAAAAAAAAAAGGATATATACAGTAGAATATTTTTCTCCTCATGAATTTTATATACCATAGTTGATAATTAAAACAAAAATTATAGCTCCATCTGACACTTAAACCAGCATTTACTGAGATTTTTATAGGAATTTCATTAATCTGGAGAGAATTGACATGAGATACATGACCCGGAGAAATGAAAAAAATAAGGCCACATAAAATCCTATACATAAATGTTCATAGCACCTTTATATGTCAAAGCCAAAAACTAGAATCAAACAGGATGTCCTACAACAGGTGAATGGTTAAACAAACTGAGATACATCCATACCATGGAATACTACTTAGCAACAAAAATAAATGCACTAATGATATGCACAGCCTAGATGAATCTCCAGAAAAATGCTCAGTGAAAACAGCCAATCCCAAAATATTAGAAATGCATAATAGCTTAGTGGCAGACCAGGGATAGGAACAGAGAGGGGAGGGAGGTGCCTTTTTTCTGATGTTCTCATACCTTTTTATTTCTGTGTTTTCTGATGTTTTGACATCTAGGGCCGTACTGACCCAGGGAAACTACCCCTCCCAGCATTAATGGGTTTCTACAGATAGCAAGCATCTTGCTTGAATTCTCCTCTTGTACACAAGTCAACCAATCCAGAGCCCACACCCAACCACATAATAATATGTGAATCTATAATTATATCAAACAAATTTTGATTAAAAATATTTCAAAGGCCAAGCTAGAGAGTATTATGTAATTATACAATTAGTTGAAATTTTTAATTGAAATATAGCTTCCTAATTTTAAAATTAGCTTAACATTATATCAACATTTGTAGATGGGAGTCAGGTTTAAAAATATTTTGCTAGGGGAGTGGTCTAGAAGCTGCATTATTTGTAATTTAATTTAAAACCTTTGTACATTTTCCATGAATGAACAGTGCATTGGAGAAGTTTGGGGATGATAGTTTTGGTAGTTGGGCAAAATGTGGAAAAGCCAAGAGATAAACATGAACTTCTGCAGGTATAGAATGAGCACAGCCCACCTTTCTATTAAGGGGAAAGAAGAACCCAATCTGGAAGTAATTTCGGTAGTTCCTGTGGTGCACCAGTGATATTGGCTTACATTTACAAAAGTAAAAGAAAGTAAAACAAAAATCTGATGGAATCAGTGATATCCCTAAAGAGAGACTATTTCATTATCCAACCCAAAAGGGCTGAATTTGAGACAGCTGGTGAGCTGCAGAGCTAAGGCTCAGTCCCAGCTGAACCCTATCGAATAAAAACAAACCCAGACTCAGGCAAAGAGAGGCTTTATCTGTGAAGACCGTTCAGTAAGAGGCAGACTATTGAAATAAGGAGAATGCTCTGACCATAAGGTCCACAAGTGTCTCCAAGATCAGGTAGAAATGGGCTTTAATTTCGTAGGGTCGCATAAACAAGGCTAGAAATCCCTGTGAAGGGAAAGTCTGAGGAGCAGGTGGGTGATGTGATTTTCCATCAATAGATGTTCTTCCCTGAGTTCAGAGGTCAGCAATTCTGGGGAGGCACCTGCAGGGGGACTGTTCCATATCCCAGTGAGTGCTCATGGGTGTTCAAGAGCCCAGGGAAATGAGATGATCTGGACTGGAGGTTGACCGAGTCCAGTTCATGGGCACTTTGTCCCGACTGGTGAGCTGGGACAAGCAGTTCAGTTCATCATCTATGAGCTTCCCCGAAAATAGGTTTGGATTATCTGTTTGGAGGGTCTGTGTCTTAGTTTATTTTTGTTGCTATAACAAAATACCAAAGACTGGGCAGTTTATAATGAACAGAAATATTTTATTGGCTCACAGTTCTGGAAGTCCAAGATCTAAGGGCTGCATCTGGCCAGGGCCTCCTGGCTGCGTCATCCCTGGCAGACGGTGCAAGGGCAAGAGATTGAGGCCAGGGCAAACACACCCTTTTATTAGGGCCCCAATCCCACTCTTGAGGGTGGAGCCCTCCCGACCTAATCATCTTTTAAAGATCCCACCTTTAATGCTATTACCGTGGCAATTAAATCCCAACAAGAGTTTTGTAGGGGCAAACATGCAAATCACAGCAGTCTACTTCTGGGCTCATCTGGGTAAACGAGGGGCCTCCTGTGTGTCATCTAAGTGGTATAAGGAATGTCGGCTCTTTGCCGAGGCCATTTGTTAAAACACAAAGGGGTGAGGGTGGTTCTCAGCGGCCTCTTTCCCAGGAGAGAAGGGCCCGGTGAGGAAGTCAGCGTGGCCACTGGGTGCCTGGCTCTTACTGTCTGCATGTTGGGCCAGTTCTCTGTGCCACGTCCTTGTTGCCTCTGCCCCAAGGAAAGGCTCCGTTCTAATAGTGGGAGCAGAAGATGCAAAGGGTAATGGAACAAAAATAAGGACGAGCTCCAGCCCTTCTGACTGAGAACAAGCAAGCTTAGGGTGGACATCCAAGCCTGCTAAGCATTATTACACAGGCCACAGATCATGTTGCCCTGGTGGGCTTTGCAGTCAGATAAACCACTGCTGATAGTGTGTTTTGTTCCCCATTTGGGGCCTCATTTTTTTCCCTTAGACATTATGCTTTCATGGTGGAGCAATTCCTCCCACAGCCGTGGGATCCCCACCCCCCTCTACCTTTACAAACGCACACCTCCCAGCAGCTCAGAGACATCCCACCTACGCTGGCTGTTGGAGGGTGAAGTGACTTATGTCACAATTAACTGGGGACTTCTCTATGTCCTTGGTAAAACCAAGGAAGGCAAATCTCAGATTGGACCTTCACAGGGAGATAGTCCAGGTGGAGAACCGTTTCCTAATAAAAGTGATGGCAACTCAGTCGCTTTGACATTTAAAGCTAGACTGTACCAAGCTCTGGAATTGTGATGAAGGGAATTCTTGTCCTGGCAGGTGAGAGGGATTAGATCAACAAACTCTTAGGGTGCCGGAGAAAAGCAGTAATGCTCTTTGATGCTTTCTTAGGCTGTTCCCTTACTAACAGGGGTGTGCATTACTTGCAAAATTCTAGTAGTTTCATGTTTTTTTCAGCATAAGTGAAGCATTTTATAAGAAAATGAGACAAACTTCATTACTGGCTTTATTTCTGAGCTAAGCAACTCTTTGCATCGGATGGTTTAACATTTCCCGAGCTGTGAACCATCTCCTCCGAAAAATGAAAACACGATCGTCCAAAATCTTATGTAAAATTTAAATAGTCATTTAATCACCTGGAAAACGTCATGCATAGAAACACTGTGCATAGAACCGGGTTAAAATCTCTCTTTCTATAATATTTTACATCTCTTCTTTGTTGGTCATCTGGAAGATTTTCTTAGATGATTACGGTTTTTAATATTTGGGGGGAAGATATTTTATTATGATTTTGCCAGCATTTTTCAATCAATCACAGGCATTTTCACAAAACCACTGTACCTGTTTGAAATCTACAAGATTTCATATCTGCCTTTGTGAAGCAACCAGTCCAATGAACAACATATTGACATGGATCATGGCTGTGGATGGGTCACCCACTTCCAAGCCTCATTTCTTTGGGTAGAAATTGTCATTCCCAGCACCACGGTTGTCAGGGAGCCAGATGAGGTCAGGAGCACATATGCAAAGTGTAGGCGTATGAGGTCATGCAAGCGTCAGTCGTTATTATACACTGGGTTGGATAAAATACTTGGCGCACAGTGAGAACTCAGAAAAGGTTTATTAAGTAAATGTGAGGAAATAACTCTTCTCCTTGCATCTCAGTTTCCTCATCTGTAAGAAGAAGGGATTGTCCTGTCTGATATCTTGGGACACTGCTGATTGGATTTTTGTCTCATTTAAAATAATAGCCATGATAGCATCTTGCTGTTGATAAACAGGCTTAAATCTACTATATTGTCGGCTGCCACAATCATCATCGCATCAGTCACATTAATTCACATCTCGATGTCTGCTGTGACAAATCAATGTGAATAACTTCCAAATCTCTTTGTTAATAAAATTGGAAAAAATTACCGATGTTTGTACACACTATTTAAACAGTATTTTCCTATATAGTAATTTATTATACTCTCAAAAGGACCTTGGTGGTAGATTGGACATGTATTATTGGCGCCGTCATTACAAAGCCAATGGAATTAAGAGGAAGTGACATTAAATGATTTCCCAAATCCTCCCAGCTTGTCAGTGGACACCAGAGACTTGGACTGGTATCTGCCTCCTCTGAGTTCATTTCCTTCCCCTCAGCCTCCTCTCCACAGTGTGGGCTGGGCACTAGCTCCAGGTTAGCACGGATTCATTCCTAGCCTTGATTTTCCTAGTAAGCTAGAAAATGCTACCAATGCCCCAGCACTGCCTGAGACATCCAGTTGCCGACCGTGAATCTCCACAAAGGTGGAAAAGCCACAACCGTGCTGACATGGGTGGACCTAGCCCATAAGTGAAGAGTCAGCCTCTATTCCAGATTAGCATGGTCATGCCATCACCAGATTGGCTCCTCATCCCAGACTGAGTGTGACGATAGGGGGTCCAAGGTGAGCCTGAGCACTATACTCTTTAATGAAAGATCCACAAACATTCCAAAGCCTCCAAGGTGTGGCTGTACCCTCCGGTTTTGCGCAGTGCACGGCAATACCCTCCAGCCTGTACATGCAAGCAAAAGTTTGGTCACACCCTCCTCTGGGCCCATTCCCTGGGGAGCAGCAGATCTTTTCTCTACTCCCACTATGCAGCAGTCCTGGCCATGAAGACCTACGTTGATATCGGTATCGTTTTCCTAGCTCAGAAATTCAGCCTTATTCTGCATTTCCTTTGGTTTGGTGTCTGAACTGCCGGCCTTGCATGGATGAGGAATGAGATGGCTGTGCCGGTTCCCCCTGCCTCACTGTGCTGGGTCCCACCTCAACCTGCTCCCCCACCTCTGAAACCTCAGACCCACATGGCCACTGTCTCCACAATAAGCAAATCCCCGGGAACGTCCCCACTTCAGCTTCTCCTGAGACTTCTGCATAAAACATTCTCCGTGTCATTAGGACTTCACTTGGAGCACCCTCTGTTCAAAGAAAAGTAAACCTTACATCACAGAGTGTAGGTTCACAGATGGCAAATGCCTGCCGAAAGCACGGAGGACTCCTGACCGTCTATAGGTGCGTGAGTTACAGTTGTCCCATTTTACAAATGAGGCAACGTAAGACAAAAAAAATCAATCAATAAATAAAGTGATTTGGAGAGATAAAATAGTGGCCTTTGCTGTCATTGTTTCTCATAGAGTTTACACGAACTTGACAACGTCTCACTATCAAAGGTTTTGCTGCGAGAACAGAATAGCACTGAGTACGTCACTGTTAAGAGTCAGGGCTGCAAAGAGGGTTGCAGCAGCCTGCGAGGAGGGGTGGCCGGGACTCTTATTCCTCCGTTACTTACCCTATTTCCTTTTGCATTTTTAACTTGTGACACAGCACAATTTGGGTGACCTGCCCTACAAGCAAATGGTATGTATTCAGCAAATACAAACTTAAGCGTAGCAAACTTGGGTCCACACTTACAACAGATTTTTAAAAATCTTCTCACCAAATATGGATTTGCTTGAGAATGCTTCAGATAGGTATCTCTCCACATCTGTGCATCTGTTTTCCTTCTGTGCCCCAGAATATTCTTTCTCCTTGAAGCCTGTACTTCACGCTCATCCTTCCTGCAGCCTGGCCCAAGGTCTTGGCATATCAGAGAATCTTCCGTGGAGTCCCTGGAGGCAGCAGGAAGCGATGAACAAAGGCTGGACCTCAGACTTCAGTTTCCATCCTGTTTCTGACAATTACTTATGAAAGGCAGGACACGTAAATGAATCTTTCATAGCCTAAGTTTCTGCATAAGCCCATACCTGACACAGGTTTGTTATTAGCGTGCACTCTCTTCTCCTACCCAGGCAAGAACCTTGCCTTGTGCCCTTGAATTATGGCGCTAATTGCAGAATCCTACACCTTTCAGATGCTCTCGGTGAGGGATAGAATTACTGTTGCTGTCGATGCCACGGTAGCAATTGCCTACCGTTCTGGCTCCGACTGCAGCACTGCTCCACATTTAAAAGGATAATCCAAGAATTGACTGTTTTGCAGTAATTCAAAGGATGATAACTTGCTTTTTGTGAAGAAGCTTTTCCAATAGGAGAGATTTTTGCATATACAATTTCAGGAAATAGTTTAAAGGATCTTATTTCAATCAATAAGAAAGAAAGGACAATCCTTCGAGGGATCAAAAAACAAAGTCCTTTTAAACTCAGAGGCGAAGCTAAAAAGAGTGGAGATTTCTATTTCTTTTCAAGTTCAAATTCAGCATTTTCCATATATTGTCTTAATTAATGCTCACAGCAATCATATGAGTTAGAAAATAGATACTCTTTCAGGGCCCAGGCGATCAATTGTTGCACTTGGATAAATGCACAAAGCCATGCAGCTAGCAAACAGAGGGATCCGGACATTAACTTAGTGAGAATCCACATTTTGTCTACAGGAGGAATTTCTCCATATATGAGATGTGAACAATCACAGGCAGATGTGCGTCCAGGTAGAAGAAACAAGCCCCACAAGGGAAATACCAAGTGGCAGTCTCATCAGTCCTTGTCCCAGGCATGCATCTTGCTCCCTCACTGACAGGCTTCGCCCAGCACCTGCTCCTAAGAGTCCTGCTTTCTCCATGAAAGGTCAGCTTAGATGACAGGAGCCGACCCTCCACGTCAACCCCACATGAGCGTCTTCAGTGCATACGATGCTCTTAAACCCCGGAAAGTAGAGTCTTGTCAGAGGACAAGACTCTACTCGTAAAAGTTCAGACACAGTTATTGCTAAAGAGATTTGGAGACTTGAAACATAATATGTGGGCAACCACATGATTTGCCTAACTTTAAGGTCATTCAAGAGAGAACTGGGCAAGGAAAGAGGAAAAGGACTCACTGGTGGAGGATAAAGAAAGACGGAACGATGCCCAGGTGGTCTCATGTCCTTCCAGAGAGGTCACCTGCTTGCACTTCTTGTCTTCCCGGGTCCCCCTCCACCCCCTGTGCACACCCTGAGGATCCTACTGAGGAGTTATTGTTCACAAAATCTTTGCAAGAGGAAATACCAGGAAGAAGACCTAGCACATTCCATTTTTTTAAACTAATTATTTTTTTAACTTGTACAAATGTATGGGGTATGTGTGAAGCTTTGTTACGTGCGAATGATGCAGTCATGATGAAGTCAGGGCATGTAGGGCACCTACCACCCGAGTACAATCCGTTTGTTGTTAACTATAGTCACCCTACTCTGCAATCAAGCATGGGAAGTGGCCCGCCTCTCTAACTGTGCTTGTGCCCATTGACCCACTTCCCTTCCTCCTCCTCCCCACTCTCCCCTACTCACGCTCAGCTCCTCTCTCTGGGGCAGGGAACCTGGCGGGGCCCACAGCTCACAAACAGTCTGCTGTGCCACCCCATCTCGCTGATGGGATGGAAAGCCACCAGCACCGGAATGGCGGTTTTCGAGTGCAAGCCTGGCTGTCCTCTATGTGTTTTAAAACAGAGCAAAGGGAAACACTTTGGTTACACATTTTCTCAACATCAGGGCATTATTAAGTAGGAACAGGGCACCACCGGTAAGGTGGAATCCACACATCACATCATATGATGTCACCATCACCTCCTGGTATCTGAATTTAAGACACTTGTAGGTAAATTAACTATTTTGAGTAACTTGATCGCTGCACGGCTTCCCTGACTTTTTTATGAAGAAAGTATAAAAAATTAATATTGTTCCAGTTTACAGATGAAAATCAATGCAATGATTTGTATTCCAAAGTTGCAGAGATGGTGTGTGTGTGCCGGCCTGTGTGTGTGTATGTGTGTGTGTGTGTGTGTGTGTGTGTGTATTTACTGGGATGGCTTCTTTGCAGACCATTCTGGCAAACAAAAATCTTTATATTTTGATTTTGGAATGCCTTTCCTATACAGAGCTCACCAAACTTACACAGAGGCCTGCCAATAGATGATATTTCATATAAGTAAAGGAAAAGGATGAAACAGAGGGATATAAGAAAGGAAAGAATCATAGAATTTTAGATGTAGCATAATTACTAGCTCCATCCTGTGTTTTACACATAAGAAAACTGAGTCACAGAAGTGAAGTGGTTTTTTTCCCAAAGCTTGAAAGAATAGAATGGAGCCTAGTCCTTCTGAAATTCAGTCCCACTGGGGAATGATTATCAGTGGAAACCCCTGGAAAAGCCACCAATCTCCAGTATTCCTGCAGTGACTGAAGGCAGGTAAGCACTTACTTGTGTTTTCATTGCAATATTTAGTGTTGGAGAAGGGATCGCTGACCTGCAGTGTCAGACTGCACTGATAGCTATTCAGAGCATCTCTGCCCTGGGTGTTCTTTGCCGCAGGAGGAAAACATTATTAATGAACATTCAGAATGTCACTTCACCTAGTTCCAGCTCCACCAGCCTTGGGAAAGAGCCAGGTGTGCAGCGGCCTTTCAAGCTGATCTTAAAAGTTACAGTCGATAAAACCTGCAGCTTTCCCACACGGATTCCTGCTGGATTCACCTTGAGACAATCAGGGAGACGTTGACTGAATGTGTTTCTTTCCCTTACCGGAATCCAGTTGGTAACTCTTAAAATACGGATCAGAACAGATGGAAATGCCTTTTTCCATCTGGGCTTCTTCTTTGCTTCTCTTCCTTTTCAGAGATCAACTGGATCTCTGTATCCCAAAATGAAAATGGTATTTCTGAGGATCGACTACCTATCAGGCACTGGGCATACATATATCATTTGGTTTTTCCAATAAGTCTATGAGAGAGATCTCATTATCTACATTTCAGACAAGGAAACTTACACTTCGATTAAGTTTCTTTTTTTTTTTTTTT
>VBSM01001927.1:2548704-2591357 GCA_008086735.1 Cheirogaleus medius | reverse complement strand
TTTTTTTTTTCTTTAATTGCCTAGCAAATGGTCTATCATGGGGAATGCTCCATGTGCATTTGAAAAGAATGTGTATTCTGCTGCTATTGAGTGGCGTGTTGTATGGATGTCCGATTCTCTGTTCTTTCATAAAGCAACACCTGGAGCACAGAGGCCAGCCTCTGTGAGGACTCTGGAGTCCAGGTATGCAAGCTCTTCAGTCTGGCAGGGGCAGGAGGGAGGTTTTTAAATGTTGATGCAGCAAAAGGCCTGAGTGTAATTCACCTTATGGGTCTTCCTTAGTAAAATGTGACCTGCAAATTGCTTGATTTCTCAAAGCCACCGTGTCCTCATCTTTGGAAGTGAGGTAATAAACACAGCTATGGTATGGAAGAGGCTATGTATAAAATGCCTGTGCAAACACTAAGTGATTGTTTTGACTTCTGCTTTTATTCCAGAAGTTCTCTCATACTCCTCGCTCTCCCAAGGTAGGCATTGCATCGAGGGAAACTTCAATCACACTGACCCTTCTATTAAGGAAAGGATTTTCTCCAATTCTTGAGTTGCCAGCACTTTTTTTGCATATTACATTAAACAAGCCAAACAATGTCACGTGTAACCATCATGGCAACATACCATATTCTCTAAGATTTTCACACGTGTCTAGCTAATTACCATTCTCATTTGTGCATCGTTTTAATTTCTAATTTTACCTCAAGTATCACGTACATATTTTCTGTCCCCCTCTTCCGACAATTTCACTTAAAATGCACTCTCTCTCTCCTGTTGCTGCATGTTTCAGATGTTAATGTTGTCATCTCTCCAACTGAGTCTTAAATTAGTTGCTACCTGAGTTTAGGGATGTCATGACCCTTTCCAGCACGTCGTTGCCTCTTTGCTTTTTAATCATTGCACCGCTCAACTTTCTGGCTGGTTCTGAGTGCCAGTAGCATTTCTAATGTTGCTTAGCCAGGTTGTGAGGCTGTGGAGGGTGTGATGCCCAGGCGGGGAAGTGGGGTCAAAACCCGAGCACACCAGGTGGGGAAGTGGGGTCAAAACCGGAGCACAGAAGTTCAATGTTCCAAGCCCCAGAGGCCAGTGCAGAGAAGCAGCCGCAGGGCTGCCTGGTGTGAAGTCCTGTGGTCCCCTACTCCACTTTAATCCCATTTGCTCATCTCTGCTCTAAGTAACACATACTAGAATTCTGATACAGACCAAGGCTTTCACGATCATTTAAAAAATCAGTGGGTAGGGAGGAGGCCTGCAGTAGCCTAACGCTTGGCATCACGTACAGCCCAATTACGTGAAAAGTGCAAGAGTGCTCTGGAGGGGCTTCCAAAACTAGGTTGGGAACCAGAGATTAGGTAAGAGAGATAAGACCCAGGGACCACCGATCTCTCTGCAAATGCCAAACAAGAAATGCTTGACACTAGATGGCAGCAATGCCCCATGTTTTCCGTCCAAATTCAACCAGCTACTAGATCTTTTGGGGGGGGGGGGAGGGATCACAGAATTAATGCACAAATACAACCGTATCACAAAATCAGCCTATTTTATTTGACAGCTGTTTCCCACCCTCCTCATATTTATGATCTAGAAACAATTTGGTGTGAGTCATTGTAACTCTCTAATTTATGATCTGGCCATAGAAAATGCCCCATATAAATAACAGCAAAAATGAGTGGTTAATGGGTATTGGGACCACTAATTCTCAGTGATTTGGATCAAATAGATTATTTGCACTCTGGAGAAAGGAGGTAGTATGAAAGGGTTTTTTTTTTTCAGCAGAACACAAGGAAGAGAAAGCTCAACCTGGAACAGGGAGCCTGGAGCCTGTCACCAAGTGTGTGAAGGTGTTCAGTTTCTCAGGTGACACTCAATGTTTCTGAATGGGATCCTAACAGGGTGAAAATCACCCATGAGTCCTGGCCCAGCAGGGTTAGATTTTGGAAATGTTTTCTAATGGCAGAAATCCTTCTTGGTGACACGAGTCATTAGGAATGGCAGTGCAAAAACACAAGACACCATTTCTCAAGGAGAAGTCAGCTCTTTAGCTCCTGAAAGAGATCAATTTTTCCTGATGAGGAGCTCGAAATGAACTATTGGAGCACTTAATGGGTCTTGAAAAGCATTTTTGTTCACTTGCTGAGTTACAGATACCCTCTAGGGTCTGATTTGAAATCACAGAGGGGGCGACCCTCTCCTCCACAAGCTTAGTTCAGCCTCAAGAACAGAACTCAGTGTTTCACTGGGAATTTCCTGGTGATTAAGCCTCTGAGCCTTCATAGTCTCCCTCAAGGGACAACCAAGGCCAGCAAGAACTCTGCACTGTGGAAAAGCCAATCATATCTAGGACTGCAACTCTCAGAGAAGCACATTCAGCTCTCGTATTTGGAAGCTCTTGTCTCTACAAGAGAGGAGAGTTTGGGTAGTGGCTCCAGTTGCTCTCTGTAGGTTCTGAAGGAATCCAAAAAAAGTCATGCTTTGGTGCTTACATTCCAGGATTGTAGTCTTTCATTTTGTGGATCCACCATAACATTCTTATGTAGCCCAGAGACCACAGGGGTGGGTGGGGGGAGGAATCTAAGAAAATTAAAGGAGGGATATAAAGCATTATGAAGCCATCAATTTATTTAATCCCCCAAACAGGCTGAGATGAAATGGAAATGCAGGCCTAATGAAGCAGTGAGCAATTGCCAAAAATGGGCTCTCCATTCTACCACTGTCATTCACTGACAAGCGCAATACAGTATTTAGTTAGTGTATGTTAACGTCTCCAGGAGTGGAGTATAATCCTCTTTTATTATGTTGTGGGATTTCCACATCCTGGTCCCTGTAGGCCTTTAAAAAGACTAAACCTTTTTGGTCAAGAATGGGGAATTCTTTAAATGTCCCTTTGTGAAAACTAGCATTCACTTGTTTGGATTTTCTATTATAGTACCACTTTTACCTAAAATGTCTTGCTTTACACATTCCCCAGAAATTGAAGGAATACGTCCTCTATTTGGGGAGCTGGGTGAAATCCAGTTTATTGTAGCAACCACTGCTATTCTAGAGCTCTGCTCTCTCTCTGCTAGCGTCATCCTTTTGCAGAATCAGGGAGCACCTCTGTCTCTCCTCTCTTAAGGCCCCTTCCCAACCCACTGAATTTTATATATAGTTTTACTGGAAGATGTGACAACAAGCCAGCTCTCATAATCAGACCATAGTATTAATTCTATAGACTCTTCCTTACTTTGAATTTCGATTGAACCTGAAGTATATGCGTGGATAACCCTAAAACAACCCCAAGTCAAGAAATTCATAAATTTGTGTAACTCCTTGCAAATAGTCTTCTTGTTAATCCCCCCCCACCAAAAAAAAAGTGTGTGTGTGTGTGTGTGTATTTTTTTTTTCTCCCTGGGAATTAGAGGTTGTGCCCTTTCTCTTTCCACCCGCATTTCTGTTCTAAGTTATGCAGGGGCTTCTCTCTGGGCAGCAAAAAGCGACATCAGTAGATGGAAGCCGGCCTCTGCCCTTGTAGAAACCCCCTAGTTTGCTCGAGTTGCCCGATTGCATTGTCTCTGCCCTGTGTGCGGCACGGGCTTCCCCCACCCAGGCGCCCAACAAGTCTTCTTCCCCCAGCCTGCGCGCCCAGGCGCTGGAGGCCCAGCGGAGCGCAGTCCGGTGCGGGGAGCCCGAGGGCCCGCGGCTGGGCTCTGTCTGGGATTGCGCGGTGCCCAGCCTCGTTCCCCTCTCTGTGGGTAGGGATGGTTGAGTCCAGCCGCCACGGCAGCGGCTTCTTGTGCTGCTAGCAGCCTGTCTTCTGCGCTCTCCGCCTTTTTCTCTCTAGACCGAATCTCTCCTCCCCCCGCGTCCCCCTCCCCGCATCTCCCACTCGCTGGCTCTCTCTCCAGCTGCCTCATCTCCAGGTCTCTCCTGGCTGCGCGCGCTCCTCTCCCCGCCTCGCCCCCTCCCGCAGCCTCGCCGCCTTGGTGCCTTCCTGCCCGGCTCGGCCGGCGCTCGTCCCCGGCCCGGCCCCGCCAGCCGGGTCTCCGCGCTCGGAGCCGCTCAGCCCTGCAGTGGCTCGGGACCCGATGCTATGAGAGGGAAGCGAGCCGGGCGCCCAGACCTGCAGGAGGCGTCGGATGCGCGGCGGGTCTCGGGACCCGGCTCCCTCTCCGGCTCGCCTTGCCCTCTGGTGATTATTTGGCTCTGCTCATAGCCTTGCCGTTCCTCGGAGGAGACGGGCGCATCTGAGAAGATCCATCGCGTCGTGTGCGTGTGGAGTATCTGCAGACATGACTGCGTGGAGGAGATGCGAGTCGCTGTTCCTGCTCCTGGTGCTGCTGGTTCTGTGCGCGGGGCTTCTCACTGCAGCTAAGGGTAAGGCAGGCTCGCTCCTCGCCGGGGGAGACAGCGCGCCCGCGGAGGCCCCGTGTGCGAACGCAAGTGTCTGTGTTGGGGACGGCAGGGGACAGAGGAGCTGGCATCCGCCGGGCAGTTGGTTCTCCATCGCCGACGCTCAGGGAACGCGATGCCCGAGAGCGGAGCTTCCATCGCGCTCTTCCCAGCCCTCCTCTGCCCCCGCCCCACCCCCGCCATTCCTGCCCCTCACTTGGGCTAAAATGAGACGTCTCCCTTTTCTCGGTGCTGTGGGCTGTCGGGAGAAAGGAACCAAAGGCGAGTTGGGCTGAAACTGCGCTCTGGCGGGGCGGCGTTGCCTCCTCCGAGACATGGGCACGACGGGTCGGGGCTGCGGGGGGGGTGGTTCCCACGACTTTCTCCCCCGACCCGCCGGCTTTGCAAGTTCGGGCTCTCTAGGGGGGATTGGTACCGACCCGCAAAGCTCCCTGCCGGCGGCCTCCCCGCACCCATGCACCCCATTCCCCTGTTCCTCCTTCCCCCTCCAACGTACTCGGCAAGCGATGAGTAGCTGCCTCTGCGAGGTCGCCCCCGCTCGCCTCTCCCCGGACTTCGCTCCTTCCAAGTTGTAAGGTGCTGGTGAGGTGCGTGGAACAGGCGGGGAGTTCTGGACCGGCGTCCAAGTCAGAGATATCATTGTGGGCGCAGGGTTAGTCCCCGTCCATCCCCGGTCAGGGGAAGGAGTCCCTCTGGGGGGCTCCTGGGGCTAGGGGCTCTGTGATCCTAGTTTTCTCCTTGAAATGAGTTGGGGAATGTTTTCTCCTAACGTGCCTACAGGCTGCAACCTCGAGGCAGCAAGAGCTCCTGCACTTGTCCATTCTTTGGGAAGGAAAACAAGCCCCCTTTTGAGAGAGAGAGAGAGAGGGAGAGAGAGAGAGAGAATATTGATTGATTTTCACATTGGAAAGTGCCTGCCCTCCTTTCCTCATTCTCAGCCACCCTGGACGCTTCCTCTATCAATCAGCACTCCATCGCCAGACTCTCCTGGGAATATTAATATCTACATAGATTTTTTTTCCTTTTCCTTTTTGAAGGATGGAGTCAATTCCTGTGATTTTTAGTGGTCATTTGCTCTCTCCCTACATAAAAGTCCCCTTTCGTCTCTAGATTCTTCCATTTTCTTTTCACCCATTTCTTGTCCCTCCAGTGGTCCAGATTCACGGGTGATTGACAAGGCGAAGGAGGACTGTGTCTGGCCCATTAGGAAACTCCGGATCGGCCTGGAGAGAGGAGGAGACATTTGCAGGCTGGGCTTCTCCTCCCTGCCGCTCGTCCCCCCCTGGCCGTCCAGGGTGGACAGGAGCTGACCGCCAGCCCCTCCACACTGGCATCCGCCCTCGCAAAGGGGTGTCTGCGGGAATGCGCCCCGAGGGCCCGGGGAGCACAAACAGTGGATCTTAGTCGCCCAAGCTCATGGTCACTCTGGGATCCGGGAGCTTCCCACAGATACTGACCCTCTCCTATCTGCTCAGCTAGGTCCAGACGCCCTGCCCGGCCCGTGGTGCTGACACCACCGGTGTAAGAAGCTGGCCGAGCAGGACCGGGCTGGCAGCGGCCTCCAGCAGCCCTGAACTAGCTGGGAATTGATAGGCGACACAGGAAAAGTCGAGGGCAAAGAGGACTGTGCCGTGGGACGTGTGCACTGGTGTGCGTAGCGGGGGGAGAGGCCAGGGCCAGCGGGCAGAACCCAGATTTGTTCAGCTAAGCCTCTGTGTGGAGAGGGAACACCTGCCACGCAACTCCGCAAAACTTCCCGCCCTTTCCCCTGTACTCAAAGCCCATCTAGGTCCGGGGCTGCCTCTGTTTCAGGAAGGCAACTCAGCTTCTGAGCGCACTTTCGGTTCCCCCGAGTTCCGCGCGCTCCGAGCTCCCTTCCCCCGCAATTAGCAGAGGTTGCTGCGTGGAGACGGCGGCAGCCCTGGCTCGGCTGCTTAATAATCCGCACACGTGTGTGCCGGGCGGATTCCGCCCCCACGCGGGTGGGCTGCTGCGCTAGGCGGAGGCGGGAGCGAGGGTGTGGAGGTGCAGGTTGTGGGCAGAGGCTGCTCTGGCTGTTCCTGGGGCCAACGGGGCAGGGGGCGAAAAGTCCCGGGCGCCCCTGGGCCCTGGCGGGCAGTGCCACCGAGGAGAGCGCCTCTGGCGTGCTGCAGGCCACAGATCCAGGTTTTAGAAGCCAAAGAATAAAGCCCAAAGTCCCAGGCCCCTCGGGTGCATGGTGCTGGAGTGGTGTGTGTATGTGTGTCTGTGTGTGTGCGCGTTCGTGTGTGTGCACGCGCGGAGGGGGACCAGGACGCTCGGACGCCACGCTCACTGCGCTATTGTCTGGCCCACGCGGCGGTTGGTGCGCGTTGCTTCTTAATTAACCCCAGCAGGACCGGGGGTCGTGTCTCCTCCACGCCCCCGGGGTCAAGTGCATGCGCCTGTGGCCGCGTGGGAAGGGGTTGTCGGCAGGCAGGAGGCTGGTGACGCCAGCACCGGAGTCGCTATGTGTGCGCCCTGGCAACTGGGGCGGGGTCGCATTCCCCTTGTGGAGCAAAGCCCAGGTGGCTTAGGTCTGGTCTCCGCCTGGGGACATCGGCTTTGGGGCTCGCCACTAGCTCCGGGGGCGACTCCGGGCCGCCTGCGCGCAGTAGGGCTTTCCCAAGGAGGGGCGCTTAGGAGGGAGGGCGCCGGGCCATCGCCACCGGCAGCTGCGCCGCGCGCCCAGGTGGCGGCTCCCGCTGTGGCGAAGGCAGGCGCAGAGTTTTTGATGCGAGGGGCGTAATTCGTGACCTGTTTGCGGAGTCGTGAGGCTGTAGGCGGCCGCAGTTGAGGTCATTGGAACCCGTTACCTTTGGTACCCGAGTATCAGCTTCAGTGGATGGTGACATACTCTTCAGTGAAACGTTGGGGATACCAGAATTCGCTGTGGATTGTCTTTTTTTTTTTTGATTATTAATGGTATTATAAAGGTTGTGTCCAAAATGTGCGTCTCTATTTAAATGCACATTTTCACGGACCGCGGGAGAAAACATTTTCACCTAGTAAAGAGGTGGGATAATTCATTCCCTGAGCGATCGCTCAGATTTGAGCCCTTAATCCGGGGCTGATCTGCCGGCTATTTGGACAAAGTTTGCTCTCCGTGTTTCTTGTATATGTGCAGGGACCGGAATGCAGGTATTTGCAGGCAATTAGTAACCCAGAGAGCGTCCCCAAAAGGAGTACACGTGACGCGAGGAGACCAGACCAGTCTCATTTTAGGAAGCCTGGAAGAGAAAGGTGGAGTGTTCATCAAACTTAGCAATGCTAACATTCGCCAACCCACTCAGCAGAGATTTAAGCACAATTTGCTGAATTTCCACAGAAAGCATGCAGCTCAATAGCAAGAGAGAGAGGCCCTCCCATATCTGCACGCTTCTGGTTGAGTTCCCTTTTTAAAAATTCATATCATCAAGAAGGATACTAAGACCTTTAATTTGCTGATCAAATTCCTTTAGGGCTGGGCAGCATCCCATGCATTATACTTTCTTCTAAATGAAGCCAGGAAACTCCTGTGAATAAGGAGCTTTCACAGAAAACCCCTAATCCATCATGGCCTACAAAGGCGGACCACTTAAAATGAAGTTAATATCCCTTTATTCGTGATTTGCTTAGCAGATCATGTCTTTTTCATTGCATTGTCAAAGGTATTATTATTATTATTATTAATTATTATTATTGCAATTCAGAACTGTTTAGCTAAAAGCTTTCCAGTGCTCCTAGGGCACCCATGTAGTTAGTAACTTTGGAATTTTTTAAGTCCTTGAAAAGGTAAGCACAACCCAATCTTTCTTTGGAAGTGACAGGTTTTGTAAACGTCAATTGTAGGGCAATGAGGTCTCATCAAATGAGTCCAGAGAAGCAAACAGCAGGTGGTAGAGGAGGAGTGGAATTCCCCCGGGGCTGAAGCATCTTGCTGGCAGGGGCCTCCTGAGGAAAGGGAAGGGCTGTGTGAGCACTGGCTTTCTGCTGGCAGGTCAAGCTAGATAAGACCACCACAGCCGTGGTGCTTCCTCAGTCCTACAGGCAAAAACAGCTCCTCCCCAGGGGCAATGCTTCCTTAGTCTCCAGTTTGTTGTCTGGAACACACACCAACACAGCTTTGAAAATGTCAAGAAAACGGTTCTGCTTCCTTTAAGAAATAGATAAAAGCTCAGTGGCTGGTTAGTGCTTATTGCAGAGGATAGACAGCAAATCCAGTGTAGACGTTTCTAAGCTGTCAAAATGCAAATGGCATATTAAATACTCTATATTCCACTGAATGCTAAATGTGCCTCTGGTAGTTTTTCTGCTGAGCTCATAGTGAATAGAAGCCATTACAACTCTCATACATGCAATTTAAGCTACACTTTCCCTTTGGCCTTTTTTATTTCTTCTGATTATGTTCATTTCCCTCTGTAAAATAATTAAGGAGTCGCATGGGTAGTCCTTGCACACAGTAGATGTCAAAGATATATGTCTTCTTATATTTTAACTTTATTTGATTAACTAATAAATCAGAAGAAGATATCTGAGTACAGGCATGGATATTCTAGCTTCTGTATTTGCATCTTTGGGTTGCATGGGGATATTAAAGGCCTTCTGGCATCTATGCTGGGAAGAGTAGGAGCTTAGACTGCAAGACCAGGAGTGGTAATGATTAAGTCAAACCAGTCTGACTCTGTGGTCTGGCCACCATAGCAACTAGAGGCAGATTTTTTTTTTTTTTTTTTACAACAGTAGAGCTGGCCTGGATATGCAACCTGAGGCAAAGAAATAGATGTTTTGGCTGTGCTAAAATGAATTAATCCTAAAGGAACTCAACCTTCCTACTTTGCCTTCAATTGCACAGCCACTGTGCTTAGCCTATTGGTTGTCCATTCCAGAACAAACTATCACTATAAAAATCAAATAATTGTATTTAAGTATTTATGCCTAAATACAAAGAAATAAGTTTTTTCCTCAATGACTTTAAAATGACCTTAAATGATCTTTGATTAATTTTTAGTTCTCTATTTAGGGTGTACTTTAGTCCCTACCAACTGAGGTTGGTAAGCAACAGAATTAAACTTACTTTTATATGATAAAGAGAATAGAAGGGAATTGTATAATTGAACCAGTTGAAACTGATTATAGGAGCCTTATGGAAATAATGCACACCTTGTTCTACAGACTCCGAAACCCCCCTCCCCCAAGCAGATCAACCTCTTTGGATGCAGACAGAGTGTGAAACACTTCTCTTTCTGAGCTCAGCTGCAATTTTCTTTAAACCATTTGTATCAGCCAGTAATTTCAGGGAGAGGAAAATACCATTAGTGCTTTAGGGAAGTTGCTGGATCTTTCTTTATCCTCAAACGTCTCTGTTCTATGGCAATGAGGGATTTCATCATCCACTATATACCATGTGTCATTCACCTACTCCAATGTATTGTAAACATTTCGCTGAAGAAGAATAATTCAACACATTAATTTGAGTCAGAGTCACTGTTACTTTGACCCACAGTGGTAACATTTATCTCCATCTAAAACTTCTTTGGGGAATGAAAAGAAAAAATAAGCAAACAAACAAACAGGCAGGCATCATGGACACCTATTAAAAATAACTATTAATTTTTTATGTCACTAGTATATTATACAAATTATTGATTGAAATGTCCCTGCTTTATCTTATACTAGTTTTAGCTTGGGAAAAGTTACAAAAAAGGAAAGGAATATGCCAATATTGTCATTCCATCCAAAAATGTGTAGAATGAAGGGGCTATCTTCTTCTGAATGCTCATAATCATAATGTCATTTTGCCTCTTCATTGGTAAAGCAGAAAGTGATGAGTATCGTGCTGTATGCTGTCATTGTTACTAATGTGAGACCAAGGGAAATGTAAGCATGAAGGAGTCGAATTGTTGATGACTTTTCCCAGTGTTTCCAATGAATTGTTGATGACGTTTCCCAGTGTTTTCAACAGTGAGTCATTTTTAGAATATTATCGCAACCCAAGATTTAGATTATAAAAAAATATTGGTCCAATTCTAGTACCATTTATTTATTTTATGTTTTGGCTTTGTGTATTTTGGAAACAGTCCACCTCAATAAAATTCAAGAAAAACTAATACGACATGTGGATCTTATCGCGATATATACAATTTTTGTGTGAATTATCCAGATAATTATAAGCCACATGAGCCCCCATGGAATTGGAGCAGCTTAGAAAGAAAGACATTGAGAATGCTCCAAAGTGTTTTGGGGCAACACTCTGCTTTCTATGCTCAACATGTCCGTCACCTTTAGCATTGTAGCTGTCAACATTATGATGGCCATGGCGTAGGGTTTTTGAATATTGCTGTGCAAACTTTTTGTGCATAACAATCACTTGTTTCAGTCTTGATTCAATGTAGATCCCATGGCCTCTCACCCAAGTGATTCTCAATAAGTTTTTTTGGGATGGTGGCAGAAATCTGCATTTTTATTTAGCCCCTGTCCTTATCCTTAGGTAATTCTGAGATAGAGAATACGGAAAATCTCATTTAGAGGAACACCATATTGGGTACTAGGTAGTGTCGTAAAATATGATTTATGACTTTGAGATGGCTAGAATGCTGTGGATATATATATTATATGTTAATATATATAGCATATATATAAAACACAACATCTAATATATTCTTTTATTTATATAACACAAAATGTTTATATCTATATGTTATATACTGTATATAATTTATACAGATAGATTCTGTCTATTTTTCTGTCTCTACCTCCCTTTCAAAAAAGGCATCAAAATCTAATAAACTTTTCACGAATTCTTCGCAGACTAATTAGCCCACACTGATTTTGTGATGAATATACTATATTATGAAACTGTGCAATTAATTCAAATTTCTTCTTTATCATTAGTGCCTCCATTATCAGTGTTCATTATTCTATGCTGTCTAATCTTTTTTTTACAACAAAGCCAAGATTCAAACTTCTTGTCCATAATATTTATATTAAGGGAAGACTTCAAGAGATAATTATACTCTTTCATATAAATATACTGTTCCAATGAATTATTTTTTTTCTCTTAGTGTTTAGTATACTCTGATATGATTAGTGTTATGTAAGAAAGAGCTAAATGTTAAATTAAAATTTGAATTATTTGGTGAGTGATCTCTAATGAATGAAAGCCTTTAAAATTAATTGTGAATTCCAAGCAGTCTTTTTACAGATGCCAGGAGAATCCCTATGCTTTTATTCAGAAAAACTTGTTTCTCTTCTTATTTTTACCAGAAAGTGTCTTCATCGATCTCTTACAAGGGAATAATTTTCTACATGAAGTTGACATTTGTGTAAAGTATGTGAGGGACTGTCACCATTCTCCTTTCTATAAAATTACACATCCTTGAAAACCAGTTACCTAACTGTGCTTCTTAAAACCTTGTCTGATGGCTGAGTGAATTTTCACTTCTGTTTTCCATCAGTAAACTGGTGATCAACACAACACACCTTTAACATTTATGCAAATAGTAAGCGCCAGTATTAGACAAAGTTAAATTTAGCTCCTTGTTGTGAAAATGAAGGGTTCTCCAGAACTAGATATTCACTTTTCTTTCAAAGAATGCACTTTAAGTGTATGTTCAAAGGTCTTCAACAATTTTCCTCACTATGTTTCAAACTATCCTTTTTATTTGGGTAGGTAAGGAGTGTCCTTTGATGCATAATGCAAATGAGGCTGGTTAAGACTTGCAGCCTGTGATTGCCACTTCATACAAAGAAGAGGGGCCTTCACATTTTTACAAGAAATTAACTGAATTGGGCAGATACTTTCTCTCTGTGCACTAGAAATGTAAATTTTATTAGCATTAATCTTGCCTTTCTTGTTCTGTCTCATTCTTTATCTTCTTTCTTTACAAAATATAATTATTGTGGACGACTTAAGAACAACCCAGCTGTTAGGGTATTTTTTTGTTTCATGGCATCAGCTATATCCAGGAGGTTGCAGGTTGCTTGTCCAACATGCATGCTCCATTTTACATGGAAACAATATGAATATTGAAAATATAATTCTTAATAATTTTTAATGCAGATTAATATCATGAAAAAGTCAGGTGAGAACTGTCATCTTGTTACTGTTAAGTGGAATTACTTTTATTGATTGATGTGTTTAAGTTTCTAGGTAGAACTATATTTGGGGAAAATATACATATTTTTAGTCTATTCTGATCCTAAACCATGAAGACCCAAGGGCCAAAGAAGAGATTTTGGAAGTCTTGGCTCTTAAAAATGATTATAGTAGTCTTTTTGCTCACCTGAAGAATCATGAGACATACCAGCTAAAATCACTCAATTCAGTGTAACTGGAATACACGAGCACTTACTGTTCACTTACATCACATTTTTAACGAAGATGTTTAATTGCTTCAATGAGTTTCCCATTCTGACTTTGGATGTAAGCTAAAATCACATGACAAATTAATATTTATTCAAATATTAGCCTATGTGATAGAGACATTAAATGTCATGCACATATTGGAGGTGAGGTTCTATTGGAAATGCAAAGTTAATAGAGACTCAGGATGGAGGAGAAAGGGAAGAGGAACAGGATCTGAGGGTTGAGGGCGTTGAGAACCAGCCTGAAGACAGTGAAAAAGCCTTTTTCAATTTTTGGTAGCTTAGTGAGGGCCAGTTGAAGTGTCAGGCAGGTAAATGGACCCATGAACATTAAGATTTGGCGAGGGTGCCAGGGTCAGCCTTCTCAGACATTCATGTATTGCTCTTGCAAGCTAAAAGGCCAAATGTGAAGGGAAATACACTACTGTCCTGGGACTATTTTCTGAAATATTCAGATATGCAACTTATCTTAGGTCTTCCTCCCTTCTTTCCGCACTCAGCCAAGGGGTCGACTCTTTGAATGTCCTCTATTTCATGGAAACTAGAATGTTTGAAATTTTTAAGCCCCCCTCCTCACCCCCTGTTATCTGATTGTTGCTTTTAGCTTTTACCATTCTGTAATATTTTTGCAGCGCCCTCCAGGATGTGAGGCTCACAGAACAACGGGAGTGGAAAGGCACTCTGTGGTTTACTGGCCATGCGTGTTGCCTTCTTAAGTGCTGCGTGTGTGGCTTCTGTGGAAAATACCGTGCTTTCCCCAAACTGACTTTCAGAGTCCTCCTTAACCTGACTTCTGTCTGTCTTTCCAACTCCGTCCTTGAGACTTCCACTTGCAACCATGCACATCCTCAACGTGCCTTAAGCTTTCTCACCCTTGATCAGTGTTTCCTCCACTGGTTCACTTTCCCCTTTGTTTCCGTTTAGCCCCGGCCCACCCAGCGCTGAGTCCGCTTCTACTTATCTCTCCCCTAAACCACTCACCCAGTCTCCCCTTCATCTAGATTTTTTTTTTGTCACATACCATGTTTAACAATCATTAGTCATAACATAGAAAACTGTAAATGTAGGGTCTTTTAAAAAGATTTGTCATTCTTGTTGGTTGGTTTTGTTTTTGTTTGTTTACATCATTCTTATTTCGTAAGTCTTAAAGTCTTGAACAATTGAAGGGCACTTGCAACTCTCAAGTTATCATCCTAGTTTCTTACACAAATACTATTTCTTTAATGAATAAAGAAATGTTCTCAGTCCAGTCATCTATTTGATTCTGCCCAATATTTTTGGTGAGTCAAATGAATGTGTCCTAAATATTTTGTGAAAACACTTACAGACGAGAGATGACCTAGGGAAGGGAGTAGTAATGATTCTTCAATTTCCTGTGTGTGACTTATTTGCTAACATGTGAAGACTAGAGCTCATTCAGATAATTAGCTTTGAAACCCTATATCCAACATATTATTTTGCCATGATTATTTGATTCACTCGTGCTTTTTTCATGACTGTTTCTCTTTGTATACAGAGGAAGATATCTGAGGTGTTTGCATTTTTTTTTTCTTCCAGTGACAATAATTTAATAATATTAGAGCTTGTTCAGCAGATATGTCAGCCTTCAATTGTCATTTTGATCTTCATGACTATTTTATCTCTCGGCTTTTTAATTTAAAAGAATTACATAAGAGGATTATGGAACAAAGAAGAACTAATCAGTCTCCTTCTCGTACCACCGCAATTACAAAATTACCTTTCCCATGTTCTTTGCTGGGAACAAGAGAAATGGAAGGGACACGTTGTCAGGTGTTGAAAAGATGAGGCGTCTTCTGACCTGAAAGTACAAGGAGTATAAGCAAACCGAACTTTGGGGTATGATTTATGTCTCCTAGCAAATGTGTTTTTCTTTCGGTTTTTATGATGGATGGACAATAAGAAGCCGTTTTAAAAAGAGTCAGTATAAAAATACTATAAAGTGTTATATGACAAGTGGAAGCCACTATCATTTCTTCTTTTAGCCTTTTATACTAGAAGACACAGCAGAACCTATGAGAAGGAAAAACAAGTACATAAGTTAAAGATCTGGTGTCATTGTTTGCAGCCTTCAAATCAGAATGAGAAATTTGAGCCACTTTCTTATGCCCTTTAATGACAGTGCTCATTCTTTGTCCCAGAATAAGGAGGGATAGAGACAGAAAGCCGAAGGCATTTGTAGCGAGATAATTTTATATCGTCCCTGTTCCCTATGTTTATCCTCTCTGCAGGACCAGATGCCACCAGGAACAACTCCAGAGCTAGAAAACAGACTGAGGTAGAAGGCCAGGTTGGAGGAGCTGTCTTCCCTTGTAACAGTATCTGTATGGGCGATTGCTGTGCCACATTGTTGCTGCTGCCTTCACAGCTCAAAACAACACACGTGTGTTATCCCCCCGGCTTCCTCGGGTCAGAGGTCTGTGCCCGGCTTGGCTGGGACTCTGCATAAGGTCTCACAAGGGTACAAGCACATGTTGGTTGGGACTTCATTCTCATCGAAGGCTCAACTGGGGAAAGATCGACTTTTAAGATTAGCAGGGCAGTTGGCACAATTCAGCTCCTTGAGGGCTTAAATTTTTTGCTGGCTCTTGGCCAGAATTTACCCTCAGTTCCTAGAAGCCATGCACAGTTCCTTGCCGCATGGAACTTCCCAACAGGGCTCAAAGCCAGGGAAAGAGGGGTGTGTGAGAGAGAGAGAGACAGAGAGAAGGGGGTAGGGAGACAGGGAGAGAGAGACAGAAAGAGAGAGAAGGGTGGGAGAGAGAGTGAGGATGGACAAGTCGGATGCTACGTTCTTACATGTAATCACATAATCCTGTGCACACAATCACGTACATCAGCAAGTGGAAGGATCATAGGAGGACCAAGTAAGAGTCTGTCCAAGACACGTTTGTAGAAAAATAATATAAAAAGAACATTTCACAATCGGTAAGCAAAGGACCTAGGGCTTGACTAAAAATAGGCAATAAGTATAAATGAGTACTTTACAGGATGAACAAACATAAATAATAACTGTAGGAAAAGATTCTCAAGCTTATAATTGACCAGAAACACGTAAATTAAACATTGTTACTTTTCCCCAATGCTTCCGTGGTGCTGCGCTTGGTAACATTGAGTCGTGGCAGGTGCTCAGAGAGAACAGTCCAATATACAATTGTATATCTAGAAAAATGGGAGGTGGAGATAAACTGTCTATACCAATCAAAATTCTAAATCATCGGATATTTTAACCCAGAAATGTAATACATCCTACAGTAAGTAATATGAGCTTATTCCTTTTAGCTCTCTCCTATAGTGAGAAATTGGACAGAGCTTAAATGGCCATCATCCTAAAATGGACAAATACAGCGTTGTATAGCACACTGTGTTGTCCGCATGGATGTGTTTCTGTGGTCAAGTCTTGAGTTGAAAATTCAAAGTCGTATGTATATTTTGATTCCATTTTACGTAGTGAAAACACAAGCTACTTCTATACACATGTAAAAATACTGAAAAGATGCACACATCACAGTGTTGATACTTAAATTCTGTTAGTTTTTTAAAATACTATGTCAAATGTCTCTAAATAAAATAATAGTTTTTAAAAAAGATTGCCTGAAGAAAAAAAAACTCTAACAAAGAAGTAGCTCTTACTAGACCACATTGATGGGCAAAATAAAGATAGATTATAGGACTTTGAACTTAATGTGACCTTCCAGTTTATAAATCCACATCTCTCATTTTATCTGTGTCCAGAGAAGTTAAGTATCTTGCTCAAATTCATAGAGAAAACCAAGGCAGAGCTCAGTCAAGGAAGGCGCTTTTTATTTTACCACGCTGCTCTGAGAGGAGCTCACCTTCCTCTCCAAGGCCCCAGAGTCCACCTTCCACCTGCCAGACCAGAGCTGCACTCTGTCCCCTCCCCGTGTCCTCTGTCCCCCCACCCTCACCTCCATGAGTGGCCTTGCCGGGCTGTAAGTACAGCAGAAACCGGACATGCTCTCCTGGTGGAGTAATGTACAGACAGCCCCTGCGATTACTCTCTGGGAAGAGCAGTATGGTTAGGAAAGTTCTGGGCTTAAATTTAAAGCCTAAGATTATCCTGTCAGCTGGAGAAGCACCGTGTTCAACCTTGAAACTCTGGAGAGAGTCCAGAGCCGTGGCTGGTGCTGCAGAACCCTCAGTGGGAAGGAGACGTGTTAAAGGATTTTGTCACTTTGTTAAATACTTAACTACAGTAATTTAGGTGAAAAACACATTGCTGTGATATCACTGTGTTCACTAGTGAGTATATGTTCTATCAATATAACTCGAATTATATGTTTGTCACTCTAGAATATTTAATTCTGAAGAACCGAACAGGTTACATTTCACCACAATGAAATCTTTTATTTGTTAGAACTGATCAAATTAGTACAATTAGACAATTGCATTTTTAAATTTCTTGATGATTAAAATACATTGAATGATGAAATGACTTTAAAGAAATGAGTGCCAGCACCTTATTTAGGTTGGTAGTTAACGTCTTATGATAGAGATAATTCGCCTCTGTTTTCATGAGCTCAAGGGTTCCGAAGTGGAGAGGAGGAGGATGTAGAAAGGTCGTGCCTTTCACAACGTCTGCTGTGCAGCTAACTAAGCCAGAATTCAGTTTCCTCGTCTGCTCCTCATAGTGCGTGGCCTTGGAAAATATTAAACTTTCTGACACTTGGTTTCCTTAACTTTGCAAAAGTGGCATGGGCTGAACCTAGTATCGTCAGGATTGCTTGAAGAAGCCCAGGTAATAATAGCATAGAGCAGCGCCTGACCCTTACTAAACTTAAATAAATGTTAGCAGCTATTTTATTATAGTAACTAGAAGATTATACTCCCAAGTCTATGAGATGAGGCCTCAGAAGCAATAATAATGAGGTAAACCCAATTTTTCTGGAAAGAAATTATTCTGTAAGTGGAGATTAATCATTATATTTGGATACGATGAGTATCCAGGGGCTTGTAAGAATAATCCTAATATTATCTTCTAGAATATTTTGAAGCGTACAAAATGCTTTCACTTTATTTATTGATAAAAATTACAGATTATCAATACAGCCAAGTGTTAGTAAGATCAACTTGAACGTGTGCGTGCCATTCAGCTTGAATAGAATTAAAGGCTCAGTAAAGTCACTTACAAAAGATGTTTTTTAAACATCATTTAGGACCAGGAAGGCCTGGAAGTTTGAAGAGACCATGAGAGGAACCATGAAAGAATATAGTAGAAAACTTTACTCTTCTGAGTAAATTTTTAAAGTTTTCTACTATTTTCTTCAGAGTAAATTTATCTAAAGATCCCGGTGTCTTGGAGCTGAGTATTCCTGAGAGCAATATGATGCTTTGTCGTCTGAGCAAATTTTTATATTTTTCTAACTGTTTATTTTTGCTAAAGAAATGTATCTGAGGCTATGTTTAAATGTTTTAAGTGATGTGACTTGCCAATGAAGCCCTTTGAAAAGCATAGTCGAATGAGTTATTTTCTAATTGATATAGTAAATCCATTACCTTTCTGAAGGTGAAGAAGTCTGTGACTCTGAGGTTAGTCAAATCTTTAAAATGATGAGGGCCCAATTCACTGACTTATACATTCCCCCACCCAGCCCAACCAAACAGGAGAAATTGGTAGGGTCAAGGCAGCCAATATGTTCTGGCTTTATCTTTCTTAGGTTTCCTGGTTTAGTATGTCCTGACAGAAGTTGGAGGGCCCCTCAAGTTGAAAAGCTGCCAGTACCTCACCTGCCTGCTCTGGCTTTGAACACCTGTAGTGAGATCTTGAAAGGTAGGGTATCACTGTGTGAGATTCCCAAGTTACAATGACAAGAATAAACCCCAAATTGTGACATTAGAGTGAGATGTTCCTTTTAGAGTCACATGATTGAGACCTTCAGAAGAGGCTACCTAGAACACAGGTGGCCATGATCAAGATACACACCTGTTAAGGTCAGGTGTGCCGGGTCTGGCTATCAAGGACAGTGTCTCCTTCCCTCTGACACCTAATGTGGTCAAGAGAACATCAACACCAAAACCCCACAAACATAGCAATGTGCAGGGCCCACAGATACGAATGACTTTTGAGGTCTTGGGTACCAGACACTCATTGAAAGTGCAAATGGATCAGTTGATTAAGCAGCGGATGACGGCTCTTCTCCTCTCATTGTGCTTACCCAGGCCAGCCCTGTATTTACTCAGTTAAGGTCCTGCTGCAGGCCCCATTGCTGTCACTCTCTGTGCAATCTTCTCCAGCAAACGCCAGCTCGGAGGCAACCTAATTTGTGGTTCTGTAACTTAGTTTTCAAATAGGGTCTCCTTAGGGGATATTCATTCAACATTACATCAACAAGTGCCTAGTGGGAGCACAGATCTGCACATCAAGTCAGGCAGTAGCATTGAATAGATATAAATGCAGGAGAGTGATTTCCATGAGATCAACCCAAAAGCAGGCTTGAGCGAGTGGCTGTCTATGTGACCTTCTTGGGAGCTCTGAGAATTTCATTTTTCATGCCCAAAACTTAAGAGCCTGGAAAAGAGGAAACATTCTTTTCCAACGTGTGTGAGTCCGTGAGTACACACACATACCACTCACACATAACAGTTTCCTCTGCCTCGAAGTCATTTGGACCTTCCCTTGCCAGGGAAAGAGCTTCTGAACGTGTTCATGATGAGCAGTGCTGTGTTTTTAATAAAGGTGAGGCTGGCGTAACCCTGCTTGTCTTGTTTCAGGGCACAGAATTTTAACTTCTAATCTTATCTTTGCAAATGGCTCTTGCTCTCACTTGGCTCTTCCTGCAGGAGCTATGAGATCAATTAAATATAAATATAAATTAATATACATAGAAAATAGTAAACAAAAGTACAAAACTAATGAGCAATGTCTATATAAAAAGTTTAAGGGCCGGTGATGGATGAACACTTGCCCCATGTCGAGAGGAGCACCGCTGTCGCTGTTGATACTAAATCTGTATGGAAGCGAGCACTTTGCTAACATTTACTGTGGTCAGTTCAAATACATATGGGAGACATCTGACAAATTGCAGTGTTAGGAGGAAAAGACAACAGCATATGCCCTCATTCCACTGCTTTAGAAAGCACTTGATACGCTGGCGGACTTTCTTTATGTTTATAGCTGACTAGAGAAATGTATCTCCACCTGTCTTTAAGCACAGTTGCCCTGAAGTGGCACTTACTTAAATGAATATTTAATAAAGAAAGAGACCAGTAAAAGTAATGTGTCCTATACCTACCATATCACATTTACTTTTAAAGTGAAACTCATTTCCAACAAGGACATGCTGGACATGGGGTGGGTATTTTTTTAAAACAACAAATAAGAATACTGACACAAAATACCATCTCACTTTATTTAGGATGGATGGGGGTCAGTGGTAGCAGATAACTTTCAACATGTGATGAATTTGTCTTTAAGCTATTTCTAAATTATTGGATTCTTTTGGACATACTTAAAAATCAGTATGAAGAGTTTTATATGTATTATGCTTTATGCATGCAAAAGAGCCAACAACAAAATGATGTGCAATATTATAGGAACATTATGAAATCATTTTTTAATTAAGATTCTATTTAAAGACAAACTTGTTTTTACATTTTGTTAAGATGCCTGCCTGACTTTAGAATAATATGTAAATAGAGGAAATATACATTTCATGATATATTAAAATAAACTAAGAGAAGGAATAGCTGTAACTTTTTAAACAGCTACCCTGTATATTTGTAAATAAATTGTTACAGGAAAAAAGAAATCAGGATTAGTGATAGCCCTGTACTAATGCCCCTTACATTTAGGAAGTTGTTACCTGCAACTGAAGAAAAGCTCCCTTCCAAACCAGAAAGGCATGAATATCCATGGTACAACTGTTTCTTTTTCAAGCAGATTTTCTCATAGTAAATAAAATTATTATTATCAGATACGGGCAATCTGAGCAACACAGAAAACAATATTTAATCCTTCCCTGATTGCCTCATCTTAACTGCTCTGAGCTCCATAAGCAATTATCTGCTCTAGTTTTTTTTTTCTTTTTATTACTGCAAATAATGCATACACAGTTTATGACTGTCACAGGATCGCCATAGTCATTACTGTGGAAACACTTGTCTACTTTTTTTGTCTACATGAGACATCAAATGAAGCCAGGAGGAACTCATGGCGGGCAAATGCCCCTTGGCCTCCTTCTCCAGTGACCATTGCCTTGCTGCAGAGTAACACCTGCTCTGCTCAGATACAGTACCTGGACCTGGAGCCTACAGGATGGGGTGTCTGATCCAAACTCTGATCCAAACTGATCTAAACTCTGACCTAATCCAGTTTTGAAACCTTCCTGGGTTTCAGTTTCTTCATCTTAAAAAGAAGTGCTTTCGTCCTTTTCCTTTTAGCCCTGACATTCTTTGGCTTCTGTTCTAAGTATAGTAGCAACCAGACTAATCAATACTTAGAGGGTTATAGCAGATAACCTGAATTCAATAAGGTGCTTGCAGCCTGAGGTAGAAGGAAGCCTTGATGTATGTGTGTTTAATTTTTCTTTTCTAATTGCTAATGCAATTAACTCAATAATCTACAGTCTCTCTCTCTTCAGATGCTATACGGGAGATACTTCCTTTAACTAGTATTAAAGTTGAGATTAATTACCATTTGAGTCTTTTTTTTCCTGATATTTTCATAACCCCTTTGAAAATAAAAGTCACCTTGGTGAAGTAAAACCACCAGGGCTTGGTTCCATCTTAATTCACAGGGACTAAAGGTCACATCGATGGTCTTTATTATGTGGACCTTGGCCTTCATGGAAGATAAATGTTTGGGGTAGAAGCCCTCTTCCCCAGCTCGTCACTAGATGTGAATGCCTTCCAGGGGAGCTACAGGGGAAAGTATCTGTTTTCACAGGGTCTGCCCTATACAAATTTTGGACTTGAGTCTACTGTCTAATAACTCTCTCTCTCTCTTTTTAAACCCCAGTATCAACATTAACAATCATATATTATTTATGTGGAAGTTGATATAGTTGCAACATAGTCATAATGCTTAATAGGAGAGCTCAATACTGTATTTTATCATCTCATATTTTCCTGACAAAGACTTAAGGCTTAAAAAGTCACCTTCTTTTAGTCACATGCTCTGGGCTGCAGAGCCAACATCAAGAGCATTATTCTTTAATCTCTTCCTTACGCTTAAGTATCAGAGTCTAATCATCATTTCTGTTTGCCTTCCAACTGCACAGTCCTGCCACCATATGAAGAATTAAAAAAATAATCTATCTTGATGTTTATTTGTTATGCAATAAAATGTCGACAATGGTCTTTTTGGAAAATTGTACACATTGAACTAACTCTCAGGTGATTTTACTTGAAATCTTTCTCCTGTGATAGCCATTCTCCTTCAACACCTAATTATGTGTATAGAGTATGGATATGGAATCTAACGATCTGTCAAAAAATGTAAATGTATCTCTATTCCAAATATACATATTGGAAATAATCAAGGGAATCCTTTTAATACTGCAGCTAAGTGCTAACTGGCATGCTAAACGTTGCGAGACTGCACTCTTCAAAAATAAAACCAACAAAACCGTGTCCAGAAAGGAAAATCTAAAACTTCTCCTTGCTTTGGACTGCTTCGTTTTAAATGATTTTCCTTTCTAAAAATTACTTTTCTCTTTCATTCCCAGGAAACAGGCAGACTTTGGAGGAAAACGTTTTCAGGCAGGTGACTATGTTAGATTTGCTTTGTTGATAGGAAAGGAATAAAGTGTGGTCTGGTATCCATACTCAGTGCAGAAGAAGCTAAGCCATAGTATAGACCCCTAAGTTTTCCTTTTATAATATCTGGGAGGATAAAAATGAATAAATGCACCTCAGTAAGCCCATCCCCACAACATCAGCCTTGAAGAACTCTGCTCATGGGCAGAATAAAGAATTGGTATTATTCTTGCATAGAGTGTACTTAATGGCATTTAGAAAATCTGTAGATATACAAAATTAGTAAAGACTTTCAAGTCAATTTTGTGTTTTTTTTTATGACAAAATCTCACTCTGTAGCCCTGGCTAGAGTGCAGTGGCATCATGATAGCTCACTGCAGCCTCAAACTTCGGAGCTCAAGCAATCCTCCTGTCTCAGCCTCCCAAGTAGCTGGGACTACAGGTGTGCACCATCATTCCCAGCTATTATTCTATTTTTAGTAGAGACAGGGTCTCGCTCTTGCTCAGGCTGATCTTGAATTCCTGACCTCAAGTGATCCTTCTGCCTTTGCCTCCCAGGGTGCTAGGATTCTAGGTGTGATCCACTGCACCTGGGCAATCTTATGTTTAATTACAGGATTTTTTTTTGAGTTTTCACTACATTAGGAAGGAATAAATTCTATAGAATTCCATAGAAGTCATCAAAATTGCTTTGTTTTTATATTTGTTTTCAAAAGAATGAGTAGAATTTAAGTGCTAGAAAGAATTTTAGAAACAAAACTGGGGAAAGTAATGCTTCAGTACAAGCAAATAATATTTACAAATAAATTTTGCATATATTAATGAATGTATTTCAAATTTGTATTCAGTTTACTGTCTTTAACACCACCTGTAAGTCAAATACTGTGCTAGTTTTTATGGACCTGAAGTGAATGAGATAAAGTTCTTGTTTTTAAGTATTTCATATTCCAATAAGGATGAACTTTCTCAATTATGTGATTAGAGTAATCCAAAAAACAGTAAAAATAAAGTGTTCTGCAAGATACTAGATCATCAAAGAAATAGTACATATTTCTCAGTATTCTATTACATTTAATACATATATATACAATACCATGGATTTTCTTTGCACATTCTGGATAATTGATGTTTTATGCACTGTTTTGTCTTCTTTATGATATCCTTGAAAATATGCAACTATAGCAGCAGTTCCTAACCTTTTTGGCACCAGGCACCAGTTACACAGAAGACAACTTTTCCACAGATTGGGGAGTGGTGGTTTCAGGATGTTCAAGCACATCACATTTATTGTGCAGTCAGACCTCTCTGCTAATGATAATCGGTATTTGCAGCCACTCCCCAGCACTAGCATCACCGCCTCAGCTCCACCTCAGATCATCAGGCATTAGATTCTCATAAAGAGGTGCAACCTAGATCCCTCACATGTGCAGTTTACAGCAGGGTTCCTGCTCCTATGAGAATCTAATGCCCCCGCTGATCTGACAGCAGGCGGAGCTCAGGCGGTGATGCCAGTGATGGGGAGCGGTTATAAATACAGATGTAAGTTGTGCTCACTCGCCAGTACTCACCTCCTGAGATGAGGGCTGGTTCCTAACAGGAACCAGGTACCAGTCCGTGGCCTGGGGGTTGAGGACTGCAGAAATATAGGATCAAATCACACAGAAAATTGAAGTGATTTTTAATTTTCAAAATGACAACTGCACTGGAGAGTTAATTTACAGTATTTATAATTGTACTCTCCAAAAAATGGGTTTCAGCACCTTTACTCATTGAGCAAACATTCACATAGCCTCATTTTTCCCACATGTTGGGCAGCATTCAGAAGATAGAATGATTAACAAGTCAAAACTCAGCTCCTAACTTCAAGGTGCCTATAATTTAGATAGCTAGAAAATGTGTTTGTAATCATGAAGTCTAAGAAACAAAATTTCTTACCTAAAGCAGAATTTCTTTATTTAGAGTTCTTGAAAGAAAGTCAGTGATTTCTTTTTGAATATCACTTAATGTCCTGTTCTAGAGTTTTATGATTCCTTTAGGGGGAAAAAAAATCTATATTTGTATATACTAAACCAAAGCATCTGTTCCTGTAACTTCTGCATGTGTGGTCCTATTTCTGCCTGCAGGAACAGCCTATAATGGTATTAATATTACTCCTTCTTTCATCGGATAGTCCTGAAACAGATACTGTATCTATCATCACCTCTCCTGGGCTTTTTTTGCAACTTCATTAAGACTTTCTTCAACTGTTGGCTGCTGCTTTGTAGATAAACGTTGATCACTAATAGCTAATTTTTTACCTTCATTATGTATTTTTATGCATTATGTTTGTTCCCAATCAATTGATTTTATGGAAAATATGCCAGAAATCATCAGATAATAGTATGTCTGAGCTAACAAGTATTTACAGGCCATTTCTCCCAATTATAAGCAGACAAGTTAACTTCTATTTAAATTCTGTGTTTCCACTTATAATAATGGAAATTTTATTAATTTTAGAGCAATATGACATAAAATTGGCAATGTTTGTATAAAGAATGTGATCATGGAAAACAAATTATATATATTTTTTCAGAATAGTTTCCAGTCACATGTTTTCAAGGAAGTAAGAATGATACTATACATTTTTTATGCATGCATTTGCAATTAGAAATTATAGTTGTTGAATGTGTGGTAAACATAGCCTACTGCTAAATACATTGCTGGCTTAAAACTCAAGAAATTTTGTCAGATAAAAATAAGTCTTTCATCCTTTCTTTCTTTAGTCTCATAATAATTATGGCAAATAGCACCTGTGTGCCAACTTTCCTTTCAAAAGATTAGGATTATGGAAATGTGAATATTTATAGTGTTAGAGAAAAGTGTTTCTTCTAAACATTTCTTCATAAAGCATTTCTATTTTACCATAGAGTTAGCAAGATTAATTATTTTGTAAGATCAGAGTTAATTCATGATTTGAAGATGAATATGGAGAAAATTTATGTTGAAAGGATTTATAAGAGGTTTTTGTAAAAATACTATTTAACCACTTTATCAACTTATAGGTGCTTGATATCATTAAATTTTATTTTTAAATAAGCCGTTTTTATGTCAGCATATTCTTTGTTTTTGAGCTCAAAAACTATAGATAATAAGAGTTGGAAGGGATCTTTGTTTGAAGTCTTAATTAGAGATATGAAAGAAATAAGATATAGCAAAATCACAGTTAAGACCAAATCATAGTTAAGACCAAAGTTAGGATTAAAGCTCAGGTCTTCTCAGACACTTCTTAGCCTAGTGCAACTATATTCTTCCCTATAAGGAACCATATAAAGTTCTTCTTATTATTTTGTGAACATACAAATATCACAGGTGAACATAGAAATGCAAAGTAAACCCAACCTTTATTACATAAAGTGCATTGTATTGCATTTCTTTCTTAGTAATATATTGAATGTACTTTCTAAAATGTATAATACTTTTATTTTGGTGATTAGAACTAGGGTATTATCTTGTTTTGACATTCTGTAATTGGAAAATTAAGACTCTTCTCTGGTTTTAGAAAAAAATGCAGAATCAACACTGTGAGTTAAAATAGCATTTGCCAGGCTATTTATTCGTAACTTTTTATTTAAATGTTTTATGGTATATTTAAGTCACATGGACTTTCTGTTATTTCATATAGTAGATATGTTTCTGGTGGAAAAAAAATTCAAGATCCTGAATATCGTTCATAGTGTGCATCGCCCAAAGTAACCATGATAAACCAGATAGTTCAAAAAACACACATGTTTAAAGAAAAACTTTATTAAGTGGGAACAGGATTATAACTGAACTCATAAATGGCTTGTTACATTTTATTCACATAGAGCACGTTTCAAGAATTATGTTTATAATGTTGATGAAGATAAAAATAATGATAATATTAGCAATAAGAGCTAATATCACTTTTTGAATCTTTTTGTTCTCACTGCTTTAATACACATTCCCTTGCCACATTTACTTATCTCCATCTCACAGACAAATGATCTGTCATTTACGAGCAGATCGAAAGATTCACAGCTTACCCCTCCCAAAGTGAGAGAATGGCAGAATGAAGAGTAAGATTCAATTTCTCCCACTGCACTGTGCCTCAAACAATAAAGTAGAATGCTCCTTCTCCACTTTAGAGTGTTTTTCCATGTAATTATTTTCTATATTGCTTTTTTCTGTGAAACTGAACAATATTGTCACTTCCGTGTTCTATCATTGAGCACTAAGTTGCATTTAGATTTTCAGGTATTGAAGAAGTAATTAAAATATGCACTCTGGAAAGCATGGTGAATATCTAAAATACACAAATGTTTTATATATTTGTATCCAATTTTGATCGTGATAGACTTAAAATCTCAATTAAGTTGCTCTTTTGGTCTTTATTTTGACACATTCATAGTAATACTGTATCCTACTTGTTTAAGTAGAGAGAGAAAATTCACTACTTACTAAATGAGAAAGATTTTCAAATTAGACTGTTTTAAAATTCTACATAGCAGCCTCACTTTCTTCTCGGAAAAATTAAAACAGTGGATTGCAATTCCACAGTACGGAAGAGAAAGAGTCTGGCAGGAGCTTTTCCCGAGGGTCCCAGCTCTCCCACTCCTGGCACAACTGGACAGCAGTGGGCCCATAGTGAACAGCATGTCCAACAGCACAATCCTTTGTGTGCTTCAGTATATCTTAGCTTTGTAAAGTACAGTTGAACTGGGCTCCCGGGAGATAGAAGAGAGTATTTCCTAGAGGTTGGCTTTTCTGCCTGGGTGGAGGGCTAGATAGATAAATAAGTAGATAGATGGATAGAAAGATAGATTTTCTATTAACTATCTCCCAAGCATGTTGTGTGCTAACTGCCCCCATTGGATCCAGTATGAACACCCCCATCTCATCTTATTTGGGGTACCATGGAGAAGGAAGTCATTATATAGCCAAATGCTAATATTCCGATATTTAGCAATTCCTTAGGTAAAACGTTTTTCACTAGCAAATGGAGAACTCCTAAATATCTCTTATAGAACGTTAACTTATTGAGTATTATTATATTTCTTGTCCAAGCCATTGGTATAGAGGTGACCAGGGAGACCAACACACACACACACACACACACACACACACACACACAATCCCGTGGTAAAGGATGTAATAGGGTGTGTACCGAGGGACTGGGGAAGTCAGAAAAGAAGACAGGGAGGTCAGGGAGCTGGGAAAAACTGAACATACATGTTGGCATTCAGGATGAATTCTAAAGAGTGAATCATGGTTTTCCAGGAGAAATAATATCCTTGATTTCATAAACGCTGTGTAAAAATGCACAGAGGTATGGACATTCCCGGAATGATGGAGAGAATGGCAAGATGTGTGGGCTGTTCGTGGGAGTAGGTGGTTGAGATCCCAGAGAGGCTGGGGCTGTGTGTGCAGCAGTAAGTAGTGTGGAATTGATCCTACCCTACTGGATAGGAAATGAGGAAATAAGGGGGAGCTGACAGACATTTTTAAGCAAGGGAGAGGCATGATCGGGTATGTTAAATAAGCAAACACATATCTGCTGCACCTGTGATAGGTGAGTGTTTGGAATTAGAGATGGCTAAGTCTTTTCAGCTAGGCCAATTGCTGAAAGACTGTTTGGAATCAGCACTGAGAGAGGAGAGAGAACTTGGTTTGATTAAGGAGAATCTCCATGGATTAAGTAGTCTTCTAAAATCTTTGAAACTATTTCACGCACTGTTGTTTATTCTTAAGCTTTTGACAAGGTTCCATGTTGGAGATTAATGGAAAGACTTACAGAGGCAAAGAAGAATACCTTATAGAAAATGGTCTTAGAGGGAAAATATGGGGTGAAGTTAATCATTTATTTATTTATTATAAAGAAGTAGACCAACATGGATCACATTCATATTAATTGGTTTATAGGAATACAGGTAGAAATAAATTTTTGAATTTTTCATTTCCCGCTATCATAGTCTATGCAATAAAGATCTTTGTGCTTAAATAACTCTATTTCAAAAATATGGCATTTGTATTTTTCTTGTTTAATAAAAATCACTTCTCTTTCCTATTCTAAGGGACTTTGTCATGAAACAAATTATATATCTCTGCTAACGTCAGAACTCTAATTTGGCTGGCTTGGTTTACTTGTCAGGTTCAGTTATATAAAACAATGCCATTTGAAACTCTGACCACAGTATATCTCCTGATCATCTTTATGTGAGAAAAAAATATATATGATTTTCAGTTATTTTGGAAAATTTAGAATGTTCTGCTTTCATCCATAGTATATTACCGTACATGTGCATCCTGTGGCACGATAAGTTTCATCATTGATGTGCTGACGCTACGTTAGTGAAATGTACACAGACTTATTAACATTTGAGCAAGAAAGTATGCAAAATTCATGCTCATTAAAGCTGGAGAATAAAATAACTTAAGAACTGAATATAGGTCTGATGTAAGGTACTTTTTATATATTAAACTTTGTTAAAATCAGAAGTATTTAATAAGAATTTTCAAATTGGTATGGGGAAAAGCATCGACTTAAGATTTAGATATAATGATAGAATAATAATTTCATGAGAAAGTATGTGTAAAGCACCTAGTATATTCCCTGGCATGACTATAATAAAGCAAATATATTATTTTAGTAGTACTTATTAATGTAATTATTCATCAATATGTTTTACAGGCACAACAGCTTTATCATGAGGGAGATTATTATTAATACTTTGTTTATAAGAATACCTGGATATCTTAGAACTAATTGTTCAGTAGAGGAAAATTTAAAGATGATTGAAATGGCTAAAGACAACAGAAGAATTGACATAAACTCCATCTAAGTAACTTTTAGCTTTGATTCTTTTCTTACTGCTGTGCTTTCTCTTTGAAAACAAATGAGAAGTAACAGCTCTTAGTCTTTAAAATTATTCTCGGAATACAAGGAGTCTCTTCCTTTGACTGATTCCTGAATTTTTTTTGAAGACAAGTTTATCTGCTCAAACATTTCAAATCAATGCCTAATTGAACTAGCCATTTCCCTCCAGAGAACACGGTGATGTCTGGTCAATTTCCTTCCATGCTTTAACATCAGAAGTACAAAGCGACATAAAATAAAATGGCAATTTGTAAAAAGCAAAAATTCTCTAAGGAATGTGCAACATTGGATTGCCAATGCTTCAGTCACTCTAGTTGATATTTTTAACTATGCTTGTGAATAAGGAAAAGATGCTCTTATATAATCAACTTCAGTAATTTGAAGGGTATGTTGACAGCTTACCATAAATTCCTTGAATTTTTACAGTTTAAGTATATCTTAGTTATTTTTAATCAAGGCACATGTTAAATCCAATTCTATACTTCTTTTTAGATTTTTTCCCCAAATAAAAATTATTAGAAGGATAATTTGTGTGACATTAATTATAAATTTTAGTTTATAATATACTTGGGTTTCCATCATCCTTATGTTTCTACAGAGAGACCATAAGACTTTCTCAATCACAGACATATTTATGTTTAACATGTCAAGGTGACCCTACCTCACTCCAGGATGGACACTCCAGAGTTGAGTTTCAGACGGCCACAGCCCCTGGAAGGGCCTGGGATGTGTTCCACTGTGGTCTGGAAATGACAGTTGCCATTAGATTAATAAATAAACTTGGTCCAAGTACCAGAAGGTAATTTGGGACTTTTCCAATTCTACTTTTGGTAATAGTCATTATTGTTCATGTAAAAATACTTGCACTATCATAAAGTGTCCCTCAGTCTTATTTGCATTCCAGATATGAGGACTATGGTGTAAACATGAGGTATGTTCACAAGTACTCAGGGATCACTCTCAAATTGCATGTAGAGCCTCTTTCAAATTCTCTTTCTCTACATCTCTAAATATACATCCTCTCTCTTTCAACTTGCTTATCCTGCAGTCAATGTGAGGATGCATTTATTTTGTCCTAGATGTCCCTGGAAGCCCATAAAATTAGATTAGATTCCAGGCAATATGTTTTCCTAAATAACCATTAATATTTCACTATGAACATTTTAAAAAGTGCATTCACTTTTACTGTGGTGTTTGAACATCCAAACAACCTTATGGCAGGACTTAGAACATCTACTTTCATTTCATTTATACAGATACAAGAAGTGAAATGTAGTAAACTTTAGGGATAAACCCAATTCTCTCATTTATAAAGAAAAAAATGAATAAAAAAAGAACCTGGGTGGTTTGGCAAGGGCATTTGCCTAGTGTGTGGTGAAGCAGAGACTTTGTCATTCTTCTGACTCTAAATGTCCTGCTTCTCGCTCGAACAAGTCCCTGCTTTGTCACTCGAACAAGTCATCTTATCTGTATAATTGACGAATAAATCAGTTGGAATTTATCCCACTATTGGTGGGCCATGTGTACAACTGCTTTAAACAAATAGGTTTGGCTTTGAGTGAAGTAATAGATGTGAAGCCTTTGCCTGATACATGGTACACATTCAGTAAATGTCAGCTAATTATTATCAATGGTCACTTCATTTAATTTGAAACATTCTAGAAATCCCTGTTGCAGAGACCCTTTGTGTCTTTTTTCTTTCTGTCAGATACATAACTCATGATTTTCTGTATGCTATATAAAAATATTTGCTTGCACCTCCAAAGCAAAAATATATATTCGCATTATTTACTCTACTTGCCTACAGTAGAGATTTTTGAGGACTTTGAAATATATTTGATTTTTTCTTTAAAGTAGAGCAAAATGTGTATTGTGGAGGACAGTGTTTGAAGTGAAGAAATGACCCAAAGCAAAATGAATCAATAGATAACATGTGGCGTAGTGCAAAGCAAGACAGGCTAATTCATCCAGGAATAATGTGCTGCAAATCCTGGTCCCCAAATTCCACTCCATAACTCTCAAACACAGTTGGAGCAAACATATCAGACAACAGTGGCATTACAATAAAGTCAGTGGTGGGCACAAAACAGGTGTATGGGCTGTGATAAAAAGAACAATTTCATTGACTAAATGAGTTTTGGTCAGATTGAAGGACAAAGAAGCTTTCATTTTTTTCAATTTAGTTTAGGGGCCATTAAGGAGTTTCTAGAGCCCAGAGAATGGAGTATCTCTGAGTTTTTAATCAGTGTCAGAAAGATGTCTTTCTGGAATAAAATGAGATCCAGTCTCAGATGTCCACAGCCCCTGTAAATGACAGTTGTCAATTACTGTTGACAATTAGTAATTAGTTAAGCAATGCCGGCCCTCCTTTCTGTGCACTCTCTATATATTCAGTCCTTTTGCTCTGAATGTACATTTCCCTTTAATCTCCTTCTTGGCCCTCAAGTCTTTGGAAAGAATAAGAGGATGAAATGAAGGCAGTGCCGCTTGAGAAAGTAAAGAACAAAGCAAAATAAACCCAGAAAGCAAAGAAAAATGTCTTGCCAGATTTACCCAGCTATCAAGATAACAATAAATGTTATGTTCTTCATATCTGCCACACCTGAAACTTTTATGGATTTGTCCATCTGTAAGTTATAGAGTATTCAGTGTGAATTCACTCATTTATTTTCTTAATTCTAGCCCATTAAGAGTGTAAGCTATCTGATAGGAATTGGAAAGTGGAGGTATTTCTATAATCTCTTATGTGGATTCAACAGGGTGATAACTCTCATACTTAGTGGCAAATACAATAATTAGATTATCATTTGGAGATCGCCAGGCAGGACATGCTCTGTTGTTAAGTGACCAAAAAGAGTTTAGTTGAGTGTTAAAACTGCTTAGTCAAAGAAGACCTCTGAGACATTTATACCTACATGAATCAATTTCAACAGAAAATTATATACTTTAAAAGTAAGATAGTTATTAGTTAAAGGAAACATATGTATATAAAAAGTTGTTCAAGATAAGCAATTAATCATAGTAAGCTACTTGGCTTTTATAGTCATAATAAATTAAGTATTGATTGTTAATTTAATCAAAAGTGTGGTTACTATTTTGGAGGATGAAAAGTGGCAGAAACTTTCTGTAAGAGATTTAAATGTTCATCTATCATACTAGGAAGTCAATAGATAAGGTAGGCTAAGCATGTTGTTTAGAAATGTGTAGTTCAATCTGGACAAACAACCAATTGAGTTGTAAATAGCTGTAGGTCAGGAGTTGCGGTATATTTTGAAATAATTTTTTTTGTTATTATATAACTCATAGAATGATGTAAATGTATTCATTTGATAAAAGAATTATGTCATTTTACAGTGGATGATCACCGATTCTTGCTTATACATCAGATACTTGTATAATAATGTTATTTTTAGGAAACTAGGAGACTGAACCAATCAAGGAATAATTATGTATATATGTATGTATGCATGCATGCATGCATATATGTATATATGTATTGCCATTTTCCTATTTCATATGAAGATTGCAGGATCATCTCTGAAATTCAAACACTTAACTGTTCTTCCATCTTATTCTTTGAAGAATTGCAAATGGGGCATTCAGCTTAGATTGGACTTTTCTTTTGCAACTATTTAACCCCAGTATCTACCAGTTGAGAGTAGCTTTCAACAGTGGGAAAGAAAGTGAGTCAGATAGCCTGCCAGCTATCTCAAATTTGCATTTTCACAGTGATATTTCTTCATTCTCTTCTAAGTAAAATGCCAGAACATTAAACACATCTGCCTATAAATTAGGGACATTACAAAATTAAATAAATGTTATGTTCAATTATTCATCCTTTTGGTCCCCTTCATTTATATATCGTTTAGTTTCCACCCTTTGAGTCTACTAGATCAAAATTTTCTGAGTGAGACAGTGAACTCTTGAAAAAATTGAAAAAGAGTTTTGGAGGGGGTCTAATATAAGTTTCAGAAATACAGAATCTACTCTATTCCTCCTAAAAATGTATTCTTTATTTGGCAAATATTTCTATGATCCCAACTGTGGCTTGGCATCTTTCTGGGTAATTGGGATGGGTAGAGCTGCCTTCTGAGCTTGCGTTCTAGTGAGGAGACAGAGATAATAAACCAGGAACATGATGCATTTGAGAGGAGAGTATGTGTTATTTTAAAAAGGAAAACGTAGAGCAGGAAAAAAAAAAAAAGAAGATTGTTGCAATTCTAATGAGGGAGGTCAACTCACTGAGAAATTGGATGTTGAAACCAAGACTTTTAAAACATTGAGTATTTAGCTCTGTGCATGTCTGCGAAAAGAGCATTCTAGGAGTAAGCTACAGTCAGAATGGAGGTCACATGGGGGGAGATGTATGGTGTAAGTTGGCTCTTAGGATTTTGACATTTAGTGAACTGAGAAACCCTTGGAGGGTTTTGAACGAAGGTAGACGAGATGGCTGCTGGGTTGAGACTAGATTAAAATCTAAGGAGACAAGGTGGGAGGAGGACACCTGCTGGAAGCCTCTTGCAGGTAGATGGGCGAGTGATACGGTAACGCCCTGGCCGGAGTGGTCACAGCAGAGCAGCTGATGAACAGTTGGATTCTGGCTATGTTTGATCATGGAACAAACAGAATATCCTGAGGGCATTGCATCTTTGTACAAGTGGAGAACAAGGGCCTGAAAAAACCCTTCAATAAACAAACCTAATGCATTTTCACTTAGCTTTTCCAAAATATGTGACTTCAGAATCCTTTTTAAAAATGCATAACAACCGTTACTTTGTGGCAATAATGTTGAACAGAACATACTTGGAAAGGCTGTCATAGAAACCAAGAAAATGTGCAATTTCTTTCCAAATTGTCATATAACATTTAAAATCTGTATTAAAACTAAGCCTAATCTGAACTATTCTCCTGTAGGTAAAAGTCATCTTCCATTTGATATGATATGCAGTGGTCCCCAACCTTTTTGGCACCAGGGACTGTTTTCATGGAAGACAATTTTTCCATGGATCAGGGAGGAGGAGATGGTTTTGATATGATTCAAGCACATCACATTTATTGTGTACTTTATTTCTATTATTATTACATTGTAATATATAATGAAATAATTATACAACTCACCACAGATTGGGGACCCCTGCTTAGCTTAATAGTCTCAGCTAATGCACGCAATTAAGATTTAAAGATTTCACAACTTTTTTTTATTTTTAATTTTGTAAATCTCACAAGATCTATGGAAGCAAAGGGTAGCTCTTTATATTTTTTCTAAAAATATCCTTTTCTTTTTGTTGAATGACTGAGAAGTCAATAAATTATCTACTTTCTTTGACGAAAGGACATGCATTTTTCAGACACTTGTCAAGACCATGGGATATATTTTCTGCATGAAAGCCCTGCTTTTCTCACTTCTAGTTTGAAACAGGGGAAAATTACTGATGACTTATAAAAAAGCTTCATTTATTTATTGAGTCACTAAATCTAATTAGGTCTATTATTCTTAAAAACTCCATGGTAACTCACAAAACCAGAAAGACTGATTCACATAGATTCCATACTTGAATAGCTTATTATGATTGCCTCAGAACTCAGAGCACTGCCTTGCTTAAGAAGCTGTCAGAATTTCTATTCATTTCAAGAGTTTATAAATTAACTATGGGAATATTTCTGGCTGAACTATGGTGTGCTTAATTCTGCAAGCCTTGGTATCTTCACTATCTATTGCATTTTTCCTTTAATACTTTTAACCTTCATCTACTTTTATTAGAGATTCGCTTTTTTTTTAAAGTTCATTGGTCAAAAAAATCGTGGTTTAAAATAGATGGATGCAGACCAACCGTGTTCACTTTTACTTTGATTTTGACAGTTGAAAATAGTTTTTAAAAATTAAAAACCACATTACTGATGTGTCAACTACGTGGACTTTTATTGAACCTGTCTTTCTAACCTCCTATTGAATATATTGACTATTCATGAACAATACAAAAACATAATGTGAAAAAAAGTGTATGTTAAACACAATTGAACAAAAGGAAATTTTGTGGGGTTTTTTGTTTTTTGTTTTTGTTTTTTTAGGAACATTGATTCTAAGTACAAAAGACCTCATAAAATGGCAGAGATCCGTTTTATGGATTATAAACTATCAAGTACTTGCTGCTCCATAATATCAAATGAATGCAAAAGATTCTTTCTTTTCAACATCGTGACTTGTACCATCTGTTGATATCACACAATTATGGAAAAAATAACATCTTACTAAGGAGAGAAAAGCAGAAGGAGTACTTCAAGTGAATGACTAAAATACTTCTCCTCGCAGACAGCAGCTCCGTCGGTCTTAGGCTCCCATGTTGCAGGGGTTGGCGCCATCACATGCGTCAGCCCAGCGTCCCCCAATCGTACTTGCCATGTACTTTGCAGACCTTGACCTGTGCAGTTTGCAGACAAGTTTCAAATTAAGCATAAGGAGCCCCTGCAGAGAAGGGGAAGGGGCAAAGACACATGGAAAGTAAGACAAAAACCCACCGTAGCAATGATTTTTCCTGTGTTTTTGTTGATTTTAACTCTAGAAAGGTAAACGTAGTTCACTTTTCAGTGCATTTTTTAATATAAGGGTCTTTTACAAGATTATTATTATTATTATTATTATTATTTTTTGAGTCAGAGTCTCAGTCTGTTACCCAGGCTAGAGTGCAGTGGTGTCAGCCTAGCTCACAGCAACCTCCAACTCCTGGGCTCAAGCCATCCTCCTGCCTCAGCCTCCCGAGTAGCTGGGACTACAGGCATGCGCCACCATGCCCGGCTAATTTTTTCTCTATATATTTTTAGTTGATCAATTAATTTATTTCTATTTTTAGTAGAGACGGGGGGGTCTCGCTCTTGCTCAGGCTGGTCTCGAACTCCTGACCTTGAACCATCCACCTGCCTCAGATGCTAGGATTACAGGCGTGAGCCACCGCGCCCGGCCTACAGGATGATTTTTAATCTTCTACAAAGACACTGATGCCACAATTTCTCATATAAAACACTTTAGAAAAAGTAGTTATGTCCCCTCTAACGTACTTGTTTCTGAAGTTAATGAGCGAGTTTAGGCAAGAAGCAGAGAGGTTTCTGACCGTGGCGACTCGGCATGTGTGTGCAGTTGCTTTTTAAACGTCAATCTTTAAAAAAAAAAAAAAAAAAAAAAAACTCCCCAATTTACTCTTCTCCGCCAGTGCTTTGTGCCTCGTTTAAGAACGATCAGGGCCGTTGCACCTGGCGTGGGGTGAGAATTTCAAAGTTGACTCTAGGATTCCTGAAGGCAACGCAGTCATGGTAGAAGTGGCAGGCAGAACACCTTGCAGTAGCGTTAGGTCTATACCGCAGTGTTTTCCCATAATTACCAGATTTCATTGACGTTTATTATTCTTAATGAATATTTTAAAATTCATATTTCTAGCGCATCTGGCAACAGTCCCAAATTCTTGTGTGTTTCTTCTCTGAATCGGGGTACTTTTCCCCCCCGAATTTCTTCTCAAATTCCTAGCTAGACCTAGGATCAAGAGCACAATTAGGCTGCTCAAGTAGTTGCTTCTTTCCCTTGAGTCGAGTGCAAATGGGTGTGGACGGAAATGAGAGCCCCTCCTTGGGGACTTATTGGAGAGAGCACCATTAATCCACATAGACTTCCACATGCTGCACAGTACAACAGTGGGAGGGGATATCTAAGCAGAGGGGAAATTGTTGTATTTGTCCATTCCTCATTCCCCAGAATATTTTACTCTTAGCGTTTACTTCATCTTTGTTGGAACATTAGGTGCAATACACTGTAAAGGTAATTGAATGTGAACACAGTTTTTTTCTTTTCAAGTCTCATTTTTTACTTCCCTAATTTTCTGCATTTATTCTATCATTTAGTTAACATACACTTACTTCGTATCATCACATGTTATGGTAAGCAAGTATATATTTATTATGGTGGATGTTAATTATATTTATATGCTTTTCATATGGGAAATATAGAAGGGTCTGTCCCTTTAAATTAAAAAAAAAGTTTGTTAGATGTTAATTAGGGCTGTAAAAGAGAAGAACAACTTAATAAAGAAAACAATTCTAGAAAAATGTGTTATTCGCCATGAGGGAGGGAGGAAGGAGTTCACTTTATTTGGGCTGATAACCAGACTACCCTCTCCTGACTGGGCAGAGATCGACTGTGGTTTTACATCACTCTGATCTTGTTGTCAACGCCAAAGCAAAAGTAAGAGAAAATGAGAATCTTCTCCTTCAAGTCAAATATGGAAAACCAGAATTCTGCGTAACAGTAATTATTAGTAGTACTATTATTATCTTCTAGTTTCTCTACATGTTTCCATGCTATTTATATAGTCCATAATAGTTGATAAAGATTGTTCACACACATTGATTCCTTCAAGTGCAAATTGAGTATTTGCATTTGGCAGGACTTTTTTTCTATTTCTTTTAAAATGTGTAAAAACTCCAAGTAGTTTTTATTTGCAAATAGTTTCTCATTTACAAATGTTATTGCATACAATTAATATCAGCTGCAGATAACTGGAGAGTTAATTTAAAGTTGATTGTGTTACGCCAGGTGATTGATATCAGTCATCATTCAAATCAGCAAATGATGCCAGGTGACCAAATTGGACATGGTGCATGGAGCGCTAACCTAGAAATCAACAGCTTCTATCAGAAAAGAAAACAAAAACCAAAAACCATTTGTAACTTCAGAGTTACCAATGGAAATATCAGCTTTTTAAATAACAACTTTCCTTTATTTAAAACCTGTTATTTGCACTTCTATTATAACACTTATCACACCAGATTGTAATTGGTAATTGTTGTTTAAAAATAAGTCCTTAAACCATGAGCTCCTTGAGGTTAGGGAATACATAATGTGATTTCTGTTTGTTTATTTTATTTCTAATGCCAAATAGTAGGTTCTTAATTGACGTATGTTTGAGCCGGTACCCATGGGAATACATGGAAGAGATACATCTACGGAATCGGAGAAAGAAAAGAAAAGTGTTCAATTCTTTTCAGTAGGGGGTGGGAAGGGTAAATATTTGTTCTTGTCATGTCTCCTAGTCTTAGCAGTGTTTCGTAACTTTAGTATGCGTTAGACGCAGCAGGGGAGCTTTTAAATACCAAAATCTTTGATCCCTACTCCTGTGTAGTCTCTAAGCCCAGGGTCGTGTCTAGAGTCTGCATTTGAACAAGAATCTCAGATAATTCTTCTTGATGCAGATGACTCATAAACCACACTTTGGAAAAATTACTGAAGACAGAAGCAAAGAGTTAGACTAGCAGACAGACAGATATTGCTCTCCATCCAGATCTGGGTAGAGATATAGACAAATTTAGCATCATGTAAAAAAAGTATAGTGATAATTCTATTTAAAAGGAGATTAACATTAAATTCTGCCTACTTCTATGTATTTATATAAGTATTATCGTTTTTCTCTTTACTAAATTTTATGACTAGTTAAAAATTATTTGTCAACAGGCATTAATAAATTTGGATGGAGTTCTATAAAGGCACACTTCGAGTTACATAACTTGTCACTGTGGTTAATATTGAGATCATGGAGTAATGCTCCTCAGAAGACATCCATTGAGTATTTGAAGTAATAGTATTAATCATAATGCTTTTATTTGCCATTCATATTGATGACATATATTGAGATGCAGTTATTCCATAAATGTTGCTTCATGATTTAGTATAAGTTAATGGATACTTACAAGTTCAGTTTTGAATAGACATTGTACTTTTTAAAAGACTGATTCAGTTAGGCTATTTAGAAATATATGTTGAAAACATAGAGCTGGGGACTATTCAGAAAAACTCATTAGGAAACAAAATATTTTCCACCCACAGTACTGTCTTATCCTTTGAGAATACCTTTGACCTTGAGAATTAAATCCAATCAATTCAATTTGAGTCAATATTCTTTTTAAACTCCATTTGAATGGACAGTTCTTTTAAGGACTATAATGTTTTTAGCCTTAACATCTGCTTATATATTAATGGTCACTCTTACCTTACTTGTAGGAAAACTTTAATATAAATATGAATGCATGGATATAGAATATAAAGAAAGCTCCTGTACTTCTGCATTAATGACTATTATGTCTTGTAGTATGTAGCAGTGAATCCAAATTTAGTATATATTTCATTCACAAAACATTTGTTAACAAAATTACAACATGCATCAAATAAACCTAATTGCATATACTCAGAGGTATTTAAAACATGGATTACTATATAGATGATTTATAGTTTCTTTAGTATTAAGCTATACATTTAAATTATATGAAATTTCAAGGAGAAACAGAGAAATTTCTCAATATTTTATATCCACACAGTGAATACTCATTTGAATTTATTCTATATATTTTGCTTCTGATAGATTTTAAAATTCCTATTTGAATGTCTACCACAACTTCCATATTAACTATGTTCAAGTTGTAGATTGAATCCAAAACCATATTGTAGAATATTTTGAAATTAAAAGTTAAAAGTCATATTAAAGAAAAATATAATTTCAGTAATTTTAAAAAGTGAACTATGGTGTCCTCTAGAATTTTGTCTTTTCTTTTAGATAGAGGTAATTGAAATTCAGTAAGTATGACTCACTAATATAAATTTTTCATTTTATAATTTTTAAATGTGAAAATGTATGGACATTTGAGTCAATGGGTAAATTATTCAGTTCTCATGTTTCACTAAGAGGGTATGCTTTCATTCCCCAAAAAAGCTTTAGCTAATTAAATGCTTAGAATTTAGTGGTTGTTGGTTGCTTCCACTATGGCTATTTGTTATAACACTATATCTCATTTTTTTATTTATAATAATTTACTTTTATCTAATAGAAAAATATTCAAACTAAAGCTCTACAGAACAAAAACTTGATGAAATTATTTTCCTATGTAGTAGCAGTATACATGATAATCATAAGATGTTAGTTTATGCAAGATATTTAATGAAATGAACTTTATTCAAAGTTTATTCAAATCTATATTTTGAGGTACATTAATATTGCAGCAGCATATTTGCTCACCCCATTATGTAAAACATATTTTGTATATTTTGCATTTCTCAACGGACTTTTCTTCTCCTCCTTTTCCTCTTCCTTCTTCTTTCTTCTTTCTTTTCTTCTTTCTTCTTCTCCAAAACATGGAGAAGGAGAGTCACACTTCCAGCACTAGCCTGGCTGGAACAATTAGCAATTAACAGCAGAAATAAATACAGAGAGAAAAATACAAAGTCTGTACTTCAAAGACTGAACTTCGAGCAATTTCAGACAGCAGAGACTAAAAGTCATTATCAGTAATGATGCAAGAAAAGAGACATCTCTTTCTAGATTCATGTAGACCACTATAGAACGTTGTAGACTACGAGGAAACCAAGATGTAGAACTAGGAATAATGTGGAAACAGAGGAACTACCCAAGAAGAGGGTCAGTGCCAGAAAAATGAACATTTTTGTCAGAGGCATTTTTGGTTAAATAATTCACCAATATCTTAGAAGGAAGAGACTAGTGTCCATTAAATTTGTCCAAAATACTTACACTTTTCATTTATTATTTCTGTTTGTTGGAGCCCATTTTGGGGTTAAACTATTATTTATAGGCCCTGGGATGCAAAATCACCCTGAGTTGAGAACCACTGAATTTGCAGGAGGAGTGCTTGAGTATTTCTCCATAAAGGATACAGCACACTCAAGTAGTTTTCTAGGAAAATTCCACCACATGTTGAAGGTACAGATGATGGCAGTTTTATGCAAAATACTTCCAAAGAATTGAAAAAGAAGAATATCGACTTACAAGGCCAAGATAACTTTGATCCCAAAACAGATCTGGATAGTATGGGAGAAGAAGAATCTCAGACCACTCTCGTTTATGAACACAGGGACAAATATCCTGAAAAAAATTATTTACAAGCCAAGTGCAATGGTATATAAAACAATATCATAACATGATAAACTTGAATTATCTCAAGAACGCAAAGGAGGTTTAACTTTAGAAAACCTTTACCATTTACCAAATTTACAGATTAAAGTTACAAGGAAAAGTCTTATGATTATACCAATAGAAGCAGAAAAGTCATTTGATAAAATTTTACACTCATTTGGGATAAAGACATTTAGCACACAAAGAACAGAAGGAAGCTTCCTTAAAGGGATAAATTATATCAGCCTTGCTATATAAAGTGTATCTAAAATTATATCTATCAAAAATCCACAGGAAACATTATTTTTTATAAAAATTCATGATCTTTCATTTAAAATCAGAATAAAAAGTCCCCATCACTACCTTTTCTAAAAACCCTTGTACTGGAGCTTGATTCTAGGGCAATAAGGAGATTTAAAAACACATTTATAAAACTTATTATTTTTCTTAAATTATATAAATGGCCACACAGAAAAATGTAAAATGTTAAACACACAGATTATTAAAAATATAAGAGTTTAGCAACCTAGCAACAATTATTATTTATAATTCTGTACTTCAGCAATAAGTTTTAAGATGTAATTGAAAAGGGCACCATTTCAAATGTCAATGAAACTTAAAGTTACCAAGAATAAATCTTGTAACAGTTTTATAAGACCAGTATTGAAAAGATTATAAAAGTTTAATTAAAGTCGTTAAAAAACTAAATAAATGAAGACATTCTCAACAGTCTTATATATAATACTCCTTATCAAAAATGTATTAATTTTCTCAAATAAATCTATAAATATAATGCCATCCCAAACAGAATAACAACAGGAGTGTTTATTAGACTTTGACAAGCTGAATAAAAGGAATTTTGTGAAAGAGTTATATGTCAACAATATCCAAGATATCCCTGAGGAAGAAAAACAAAATTAGAAGATTTAGATAAAAATATTATTATAAAGTTGAAGTAATTAAGAGAGCACATTAGTCAAGGGTAAACAATTAGATCGGTGGAACATGTTGAAAATTCACACATACATGGCTTCACAGGTCAATGAAAAAAGGAAGGACCTTTAAATAAGAAGAATCTCTTAATTGTGACAACTAGTATTCAAATTTTAAGAAAAGAAATTAGCTTCACATTTTGAACCATTCACAAATAATAATTCCTACTTACATATGAAAACTAACTTTAAAACCTTTAGAACAAAGTAAATATTTCTGCCTTTGACATAAGAATTCCTTAAATAAAACACAACCATCAAGAGCATTAATCATAGAAGAAAAATAACATTAATAAATTACAATTAAAAAGTTCTAGGCCAGGCGCAGTGACTCACGCCTGTAATCCTAGCACTCTGGGAGGCTGAGGC
>VBSM01001927.1:2507663-2548604 GCA_008086735.1 Cheirogaleus medius | reverse complement strand
GCCCAACCTTGTAAAAATATTCAACCTCATTAGTGACCAGGACAATGTAAATTAAAACCTTAGAAACTGTTTGACACCCACTAGACTGGTAAATATTATAACCTGAGCAATAGCAAGTGTTAAAAAATATGATGATCCATGGAAAATCTTGTACCATGCTGATAGAAGCATAAAATGACACAACCATTTAGAAAACAATTGGAATTTTTAAGAATTCAGTGTTCTTTAATTTCCACTAGTAGTGCATGTACATTACTAGTGAAACTTGAATATGTAACACCAGATGACACATAGAACAAGTTCATAGCAGCAGATTTCTTTATAGATAGCAAATAAATCAGCAAGAGTAAACACAAACAAAAAAATCTGAGAATAACCAAATGTCTGACAGGAAAATGGACACACACATTGTGACATGCTTATAAAATGGCACTTTATATAGCAATTCAAATTAATAAAATACAGCTGCCTGCAACAACATGGGTGAATTTTAGAAACATATTATTAATTGGAAAAAAAAGCAAATCCAAGTAGGACACTAATTTTGTAAAGTACAAAGCAGGCAAATTTGAACCACATATTTCAGATGAAATATATTTGTGATGAATTTATTTTTAAAGGCCAGAAGTGTAAACACCATTGGTACAGATGATCACGAATATCTTAAGACTATCACAAAATATATTACATTATATCAAAAACAACCTGTCGAATCAACAAAATAATGTAATAATGTTTCTCAATAAATATTTTTGTTTTTTGTTTCAATATTTATTGGGTGATACAATTTAATAGATTGTAGAACTAATTAATCAAAATCAGAGGCCAAAGACAAACCCTAAATTTCAATATAATAATGCATGAGATGGTTTATGTATCAGATTATCAAAAAATAAAATAACCAAGATGAAAAGTATGCTTTTTTCTCCCCCTGAAGATTGATGGCTCTTTCTTGTACTTAAAACAATGGCTCTTTAAAACCCCAGTAGATTTGAGAGATGTTAAAGAAATATTGCCAAACCACTTCTCATCTCAAATAATAAAGTAATGATGACGAAAATACCAAAAGGAAAACAATTGAAAACCATGACCCTTAAAGCATAAACTGGAAGATTATATAGGACACAGGGATTATGATTTAAAATTTTTGTTACCCCCTGATTTTTTGGCATATGTTGATCTGTTACCACTTGTATTGCTACCCTGGAGATTTTGTGAGCAAAACATGTATATTTTAATTGGTTGGTTTGACCTTGTAAAATGTTGATTTGTTTTATGTGTTAAAGAATATAAACACCTCTAAAATCTAAGTGAGAATTTATCCCTGAAATAAACAGGATCAAAATATCAATCCGTCTATGTCTCTGTTCTTGTGCCAATCCAGCACCTCTTGTATTATCCTGGGTGGAGCTGGAGCCCATTCTGCTAAAGTGAAGTATCACAAGAATGGAAAAACAAGCACCATATGTACTCACCACCAAATTGGTATTAACTGATCAACACTTAAGTGCACATATAGTAGTAACATTCACTGGGTGTCAGGCAGATGGGAGGGGGCAGGAGGGGATGGGTATATTCACACCTAACAGGCGCGGTGCCCACCGTCTGAGGGATGGACAGGCTTGAGGCTTTGACTCAGGTGGAGCAAAGTCAACATATGTAACCTAAACATTTGTACCTCCATAATATGCTGAACTAATGATTAAAAAAAGCAAAAACCATCAATCTGCTTCTCTCAATTTCGGGAAGCTAGTTGATGTAGGGTAGATGCATTTTCAGTCTGGTTTCTGAAAAGTCAGTTCCAGTGGCCAGATCAGTAGACGAAGCGAAGACACAGACCATACGCTTCCAAACTCTTGTATATTTATTAATATAAGTGAATTAAAAATACATCTTTTTTTATGTAACTGGATTTTCTTAAGGCATGTAATATGGCTGTATGTTTCTACTTTATTTGCATGTTTGAAATGCGAATTACATGTAAGCAGACTAGAAAATATGTCAGAACTGAGAGATATCATTTTACTGTGTATTTTCCGTTCATTGGCCTCTTAACTTCTCACACTCTTTCTACTCTTGTGCTTCTCAGACATACTCTGAGTTGGATGGCCAACATCATCTTCTTAGAGTGGAAATAGAACAGTTATTATCCTGCTTTGATCACTCCTGTGGCTCCTCCTTGCTCTCACAGTGGGGTCCAAACTCTCTCCTGATACTATTCCTTTTCTCTAACTGTAATTTTGTGTCCTTTGACCAACACACCCACCCCCAGCCCCCACGCCCAGCTGCCGGTAACCACTGCTCTACTCTCTACTTCTACGGGTTCAACCTTTTCAGATTCCTCATGTAGGTGAGATTATGTGATATTTGTCTTTCTGTGCCTGGCTTTTTTCACTTCGTACAACGTCCTTCAGATTTTTCCATGCTGTCCAAAAACAGGACTTCCTTCTTTTCTAAGTTTGAATAGTATTCCATTAGGTATATACGTTACATTTCCTTTATCAGGTCACCTGTCCGTGGACACTTAGGCTGTTTGCATATCTTGGCTGTTGTGACTAACGCTGCTATCAACATGAGAATGCAGGTGTCTTTTTGACATTATGATTTCATTTCCTTTGTACGTGTATCCAGTAGTAGGATTACTGGGTCATATAGCAGTTCTATTTTTCGCTAAGGAATCGTCATTCAGTTTTCCATAATGGCTGTACTAATTTACATTCCCACTCACAGTGTGCAAGGGTTTTCTTTTCTCCCAAAAGCAAAAATGGACAAATGGGATGGCGTCAACATAAAAAGCTTTTGTATGACAAAGGAAACAATGAAGTGAAAAGACAACCCACAGAATGGGAGAAAATAGTTGCAAACCTTACATCTAATAAGGGGCTAATATAAAAAAATACATAAGGAACTCAAAAGAGTCCATAGAAAGAAAACAAATAACCTTACTTTAAAAATGGACAAAGACTTGAATAGACATTTTTCCAAAGAAGACATACAAATGGCCAGCAAGTATACATAGAAGTAGACGTGGCATCTTGTAAAATTCATAATAACTATAGGACAATTGTATCAGGAAGAATTTTGAAGTTTTTGAAATTCCTAATGTATGAACTCATTGTACTTATATTTTTACCCCCAAATTCCTAACTCTTCAAAATCTAATACGATTAGTCTAGAAACTCATTGAAATCTATTTTCTAGTCGACCAATCTCTCCAGATCTTCACTATTAACCAAAAGTAAAGAATTCTGCCTATTTCTTATTTCTCTAACATTTTATTATAAGGTTCATGTGCAAATGGATATTTTTAATTGTTGACCTAGAAATCAGCATTGCCAATAAAATGGGTGAATATTTAATCATTTTTAAATTCATACATTTCGATCTATTGTTTTGAGTATATTTGACTACAAAGATTACTGTAGGGAGGATGAATCACACATGCCAACAGGACTACTTTCAAAAACAATGAATGAAAACAAAATTCGGAGAAGTTATTAATAAATAGCCAGCATCCAGGAAAGAGGAAATAATAGGTAAAGTGGCAATTGTAGTGTTAATGTATTTTTTCCCCCCGCTTTGAATGTGGACTTTCTGTTTGAGTCACATCCTGACACTGTGTGTGTTTGTACGTGTACACACACTGTGTGAGCACTTTTCCCAGGTCAGACTATACTCATCTTACTCTGCTCAGGCCAAAAAGCCAAGACATCCTTCATACACCTAAAGAAACCACTGTTCTATTTTAAATGAGATGAAATAATTCATGGGCTTTTATTTCCATGCTTCTTTCAGATACTCTGACACTGCTGAGATGTTTAGAGGACTTTTCCTCTCTTTGTTCCTTATCATGCTGACAGAACAAGGAATTTGGTACAGTAGGTGACTAACAGTCATTTTTGTCACCATTCTGCTCTGTAAATCTTTTTATCCAACACATAAGAACATATCTTCTCTCAGTATTACTCACCATAGGAAAAAAAAATTATATGAACACTTCAACCTGTGAAATTTCCCTGTAAGAATTCACTTCATCAAATCCCAATGGGTGTCCTTTTAACTATTTTATAAAAACAAACAGTGGAAAATAACGTATATATCCCGTAAAAGGATCCAACAGTAAAGATAGGACTATGCCGCCTGATTCTTTAGTATATATTAAAAAATCCTTTTTTTGTGTGATGAAGCATAAGAGGAAAGAATACTTTGGGCACAAAAAGAAGTCAAATGATGACTTTCATGTAATATTATTTTGGTTCAGTAGTCATGCTGTTATAAGAAAAAATCCATTCCATTTCTTTTATTTTTGTGTGTTTGGGGGTGCAACCATAAAGATAATTATCACATAAGTTTTATCTAGTTCTCTTAACATTGATGTTTAAAAAAATTACAGTCATAGGTAATGTTGAATAATATCATAACCGAGTCTTGAATTAAAATCCATCTCTCAGGCCTATGGTTAATTTAAAATATTGACATATATATTAAATGAAGTGTTCCAAAGTGAGGTCTCCTTAAAATACTTAAGAATTTCCACCTCCAAACATTGTTTTGGAGAGGTAAAATCCATAAAGTAGAAGCATAACTTGAAAAGGTGAACAAAGTGTAAGAGTCTTGAAATAATAAGTTTTCTGGCCCAAATTTTCTACTTTATTTTTTCTATTTATGTCAATTGGAGCACATCTTCAAAGTTTAATGACTGTATTGCTGCCCACTCCAAAAACCTTGACCAGGCTGATTTATTATTCTAAGTCTTCCCTGCCCTTATTTATGTATTCACAATCCTATGTTCACATTTTAAAAAAATAAAGTTCCAAAGATAAAAAGATCTGTTATCTGATGCTATAATATCTGTGGACACATTTTTATTAATCTTTATCTTATGGAAGCATAATAGATTCCTGCCTCTCAACATGATTTTCAAGATCTGGAGGTAGCAAGGAAGATTATGTGGAACAGGACAGAAGCCATTTTTATAAATGTAATTACCCTCGCCGCCTGCCTATGATTATTTCAATTTCCCTTTGCTGTTTCTTTGATTAAGTCTTCACTCCCTAATGCATTGCACTTTGGGTTCCTATTATTCCCGGCTGTTTTGCTGATTCTTCCATGCTGCTGCTGAAAAGACAGCGTGAGTACTGACTGTACTAGTGACAGTGTGACATCCAGGAGCACCCTGCCGGGAGTGGAAGTCTCGCCCAAGTCACCCGTGCTGCTTCCTAGTGGAAGAGGTTGAATCTGCTCTTGGTAAACAGTAAACCAAGCGCTCACTCCAGTTGTCATTCCTGTGACTGTATTATTTGTCTTTCCTCCTAATCACAGCAGAGCTTCTTAGATTTTATTTTCTCCTATCAAATTACCTACAGGTATTTCTAAATCTTATTTTAACAAGACATAAAAATCTGTAAGATTTGCTTCTTTAATTTTAATGGCACTACCACCCAGGGAGAGCGAATCTACATATTGGAGTATCATCATAAATGAGGAAAGGATTATAGACTTATTCCTCAACATACTTAAATTAAGAAAAATAATTATAACCATGTATAGTGGTATTCATTCATTCAACAAACACATATTTGCTACTTTATGTGAAACAGATGCTGTTTGGCTTGGTGGATTCAGGCTTAAAAGATATAGTTTCTAGTATCTTATAGTCTTTTTCAAGCATCTGGACTGACCCAACCACTACAACACAAAGGGATAGGGCTTTGGAGTTGTGTGTACAGGGGTTGGGTCACAAACTGGAGCATGTCTCCATCCGGGGGGACAGGAGACATTTCCTAATGAAAGTTCCACTTGAGCTCAGTCATGGGGAACAGTTATGGCTCGGGGATAATGGAACCGAAAAGGGCTAGGGTGGGAAGAATTCTAGGTCCAGGAACACATATAGGAAGGCAGAGGTGTGAAGGAGCATGGTGTATTCAGGGGATTTAAAATCCTTTTATGTGACTGATAAATAGAGAGAAAGTGGGGGAGGGATTGTAAAGCATGAAGGCAGGACCCTGGTCATAGAGACATGTCAGCACATGGGGTTTGAACAACTTATCTGCACATGTGTGTATACAGAAATCCTTAAATTCTAGACAGACAGATGATAGATAAATAGACATCTAGCTAGCTAGATGATAAGTGATTTATAGATGATAGATTATAGGTAGATATAGATATTAATGAATAGAGATGATTAATGGTAGATGATAGGTAGATAGGTCATAGGCGATAGATCAATTGATGATCGATTGATCCATCCGTACATGATACATAGGTAGGCAGGCAGATAGATGGGAGATAAGATATACATCACATTGAGACCATGTTCCTCCGTGTCTCCGTGCTGTCGTCTCTACTGTGTCGCTATTAGTGATTCGAGTCAGTTGAAAGCCCTACCAGCACTCTCTGGGGAATCTCTTTCTAGTTTATTGGCTGGAGATTTTCAAGAACGCATTAAAAATATGGAGCACCTTCTTGGGTTATTACTTTCACTTGACCGCACCGTAAAATGACTTTTCAACAAGACGAATAATTTTAAAGTTAAAACATAGAGATGCAAAATAAGGTTGCTATGGATACGGGCAATGGTTGTGGGTGTGTTGGACTGTTGGAAACCATCCTCTGGGGAAACATTTATTCCTCCCCACTATGGGGAATATTTGGAAGAACGTGTTGGAGAAGGCTTGCTTCCCAGCTCAGGCCGCCTCTTGCATTTCTCATCACTTTGGCTTCTTCTCATGGGAACTGGCCAGAGGCGTCTTGTGGAAGGGCTCTGCCTGGTGCCGCTGCCTCTAAGTTCTAAGTGTATGGACCCCACCCTTTGCATTCACTGTGGAGCACATTCATCCAGTCCATTCACCTACACATCCATTTATTTGAAAAATAAGAAATAACCAATAAACATCAACAACGGTGGCGGTGGGAGTGGCTATGTGGTGGAAGATGAATAGGTCATGATTCTGGCCAATAAGAAGTTTAAAAACTTAACAGATGAAAATACTACTTGAAACAATGCTGTTCTACCCAATCTATCTTTGCAAACGTTTAAAGCAAATATTTTTTTATTCATTGTAAGGGTATGGACCTCACATCCATGTTCCCTTAGAAGGAAAAGAGGAGGAAAGGATTGAGAACAGTTTAGTATGTCTTTCCATCACCAACTATCCATCCATCCATCCGTCCATCCTCATCGCAAGTCCTTGGGAAGATATTGTGAAGGTCTACACTAGGTGCTGCAGAAATACTCTGCTTGCTGCAAAACCTCTTACATTATGCGCATCAAAGTGCAACTTTCTCAAAGTATTTTTCTTTCTTTCTTGAACTCACAGAGCAACTGCTGGCATTTACTTACCTTCTGCACTAACAGTTCTCTCCTTGTTGGTTTTGAAATTAATTTTCGTTATCTTGACACAAAGACCCAAAATATGACTTTTTTTCCCCATAAGAACAGATGGTGAGGAGGAAGCAGCAGTTACAATTTACCAAAAGGGGGGTGCTATATTTAAACAGTATATTAATACATGGTTATACAGCTGGACAGATTGTGTTCCTCGGAGAGAATGTTGCTGTCGCTTTTCTAAAATTTGCTGGTGCCGTCATAACATACTTAGTGGGAAAACATGGCTAAGAAGAAAGGGGAAGAGAGGAAAGAAGAAAGAAAAAAAGAGGGAAGGAAGGAAGGAAGGAAGGGGAGGGGAGGGGAAGGGAGGGCAGGGATGGGGAGGGAGAGAAATAAAGGAGAAAGAAAAAAAAAGAAAAACCTATAGTGAATAAGGAACAAATCTAGGGAAGGATTTAAAGTGATTAAATTCTTCAAGCTGCCAAAGAAAGCATTATTGATTACCTGATTCCTTAGAGTGAAAAAAGAAAAGAAAAGAGTATCTTTTAACTCATCAGCAAAGGAAAATATTTATAGTAAGGGTTTTTTTTTCTTTTAATCTGTATTTAATTTCCGCATTTTGGCGAGATCCATATAAGGTGCCTATAATAATGTCCTTCACTATTGGGCAGCAATTTTAAGCCATAGCAGAAATTAATAGTATACTGTACTATGTTTGGGGGAGAATAGCTGAACACTTACAGCTGAAGATTTGAGCTACTGAGCAGAAAGGGAGGATTAAAAACTCTATTAAACATTTAAAAATTTACCTTTAAACCTATTTCAACTTGTGTTATTTTAAGCATGTTGGTTAAAACTGGTCATTTCCATGTTAGCCTGTTGTGCTTTGCTGGAATTTAGCATGTCAGATCATTCCTATAGCCAACTCTTCCTAAAAATGCATAGAAACCCGTGCAATGCTATTATTAGTTCTCTTTGCCAAAATGCTGACCTATCAAGTTTCTAAGACAAGAGCATACCTGACAAGCTTAGAGCTTTATTTTCAATTAGCTTCCAGCTAAATCCTTTGATTTATATTTCATTTTAATTGAACTAGGCCTTAATGAGGTAGTAGATTATTTCTGTTTAAGAAAAACTGCCAGAGAGATTTTTGGAAAACTTTGTGTCTTCAGCTCAGAGAAGGAACAAACTCTGTCTGCAGATATTCTTGTTTCTGAAATCAGACATTGGGTGGTATTTTTTATATATATATAAAAATATGTCAAGTGTGTAGTTACTTGATACCAAATGTTACTTTTTAAAACAATTTTATGTAAAAGTCATTTATTTTAACAAGAGACAAGTTATATTTAAGTCTTCCCAAGATGAAATGAAGGGAACAAATTTAAAGTTTACAACTTTAATCACAGCAAAGCCAACTCTATTGATTTAATCAATTCATTTAGAAGCAACAGAGATGTGACTAAACATTAAAAAATTTCCAAATGAAAATTGCTTTAATAAATGCAATCATGCTGTTGTTTAATATATAACTTAGGAATGTTAGAAATATGCATTTCATTTATTAGTACCTGTATTCACCTCTCAAATCAGTTGGACTTTTTAAATTTTTTACTCTGAATTTGAATAACTAATGCACATTACACAAGGATTTGTTACGTAAGCGTACCAGTGTCCAAAGAACATTTCTAAAACACACGTAACAGTCCATAAACGTAGGACTTTTGAAAATATTCTGGAAATATACTGCATTTTAATGCATTGACCAAGCTAAAATATTTACAGAACGGCTTTCCGAGCCTCGCCATGCCTCCGCTGGACAGCCGCACTCCACAAACTGCTCAGATGGTGAGAACGCACTGGGAACAGCTCGGGAATTTAATCTTGGTTAGTTTTGCTTTGCATAGTAGTAATCAGAAATGTGTATGTAATTCCTTTCTCTGAGGGAGACAGATTTTTTTTTTTTTTTATGGTCCATGATAAAGCTAGTTTTTATAGTGTGGCAACAAATGGTCCCCAAACTTGTCTGGTGAAATCAGCTCTAGTCTGGGTGTTCTCCGTGGGGTGGCTTCGTATTGCAAATCACCATCAAGGTGTGTGTTTACAATTGCCCAGGAAGAGAGAGAGCAGGCTTGGAATCTGACATTGGCAACTATTAACAAATGCACATACCCGGCAATGATGCTGGTCAGTGACACTCACGTTTTATTGGCAGAAGCAAGTTACATGGCCATACCTGCCATCAAAGGGATGGATGTTTGCTCCTTCTGCATAGCAGAAGGCAAGAAAAACGACGTATACTCAGGTCCAGAAGTTATGTCTGCCACAGAAAGGTTCAAAATGGAAGGAGAAACCAATATTCTAAGGAAAGGAAAGTTGGTTTCTCCTTCAATTTTAGGTCTGCCCCAAATAACTTCAATTCATGTAAGATGCAAATTAAGATGAAAACTAAATAAAATCAGTCATATTATGCTAATAGAAAATATTTGCGTAATTCCCTGAATTCCAAAGCCAATTTTTGTGGTCAATTAAGTCAAGGATATTTAATGGCAGATTTATTTTTTTTTTCTCATGCCTCCCATAGGTAATGCGGGTATCATCTTACTCTGTTTTTGTTTTTAACTCTAAGTTCCATAAGTATCTATAACTTTTGCATTCTGCATACTGCTAAGTACTAAGTTAGATAGTAGGATACACAAAAGAGCTAGACATAGAGTCTAGGAAATTCTAAGAAAACTTTATTAAGAAGTTTTAGATAAATCCTACATACGTGATGGGAGCAAGCAAGTCAAAGAAATAGAAATTTTGCAATTGAAATTTCTTCCCCCTCTCCATATATTGCCATGCTTTCTAGCACCTGGTACCCTTCCTGTACCTAAAAGCAACAATTAGCTCATATTATCCACAATATAAATGACCTAAAAATTGATACCTGGGGTAGGAAATATTAATGTTTCTGGATTTGGCAGGAACTAGTCTTTGGAGAGACAGGTGATAAATGTAATTGTGTTCTTATCCTTGCCAATCATAGCAGGGGATCTTAAACTAGATAGAATATATGCTGGTGCAAGGAATTGGCTTACTCAGCTGTGCGCTCTGCCACAGTTTCTAACAATTTTCCGCACAGCTGTGCTGAGTAAACTAATAAATTATCAGTATGTCCAATTTTTCTTTAAGAGCCTATTCCTCAAAGTTGTGTGTGTATATATATACATATATATGTATATACATGAATGAATCAGAATTATATCATTAGATTATGGTGGTCAGAATTGGTTTTCATAGCACACCAATTACATGATGCTTTTTACATGAAAGGAATTGTGTTTCAATATCTATATGATTAATTAACACGAAACACCTAATGTATCAAAGGACATGGATTGCATGCTGGAACTGGAGAAGATCTGTCCACGTCTACATTTTACAGGGCGTGAATCTAGGACCTACATCAATATACATTTAAATCAATTTATATAAGGGCAAACAAAAGACAGTAATGGAACTAAGGCTAGAAACGAGGTCTCCTCCCCCCTGGCCCACTGGGTTTGCTCCTCCGCTGTGTTCCCATGTGCCTTACTTAGTGCTTCGTGTGTAGCATTAATATAAAATGTTAAAATTCCTGTCTTGGTAGCAGCAAACTGTAGCTGCGTTTAGGAGGTAAGTCAGCTCTTATGATATACTTTCACTTCAACAGCTAGAGAATGTTCTGATCCTCTGTTGCCGACTGCCTCTGTATAACCTGGAAACTAGCAATGGATGACGATGTGGTTAGTTAGGGATGGTGGCTGTGGAGGTGGCTGAATCTGCTCTCCTGCCCCCATCTCCTGTGGCTCCCTAGTAACCATGGGTCAGGCTTAACACGACCCCTTCTGTGAAGTGCAGTCTCCAGAGGCAAAAATGAAACGGAAGCTGAAGATTCCCGGGAGAGGCGAAGAATGATGGGTGGGTAACTGAATCCGACAAAAGGCGTGACAAACGATTACATCATTTGTAGACAAATGGATGAGACACACCCTGAGACTAAGGTTTCCCTTGTCTGCCCCAAGGGGAGCGTTACCTAATACTTCTGAAATCCCAAGGCAGGATTTCCCAGTCATATCTGAAGTCTTCCATTTCACAGTCCTGCATAGAGTTTAGAAATATCTTCGTGGATGGAACTTTTATTAAAAATGCCCATTTCTTATATATCTGTTACTTTAATGGAGTCTGTTTAAAACTTCATTGGATTTCTGGGGCTTCCATAACAAAATAGAATGGAGTGAGTGGCTTAAACAACAGAAATTTATTGTCCGCAGTTCTGAGGCTGGATGTCCAAGATCAAGGGTCTGCGGGTTTGGTTTCTCCTGGGCTTGCAGATGCGCAGCTTCTCACTGTGACCTCACATAGTCCTTTCCCTGGGCATGACATCCCTGACGTCTCTCCCCGGGTGTCCAAATTTTCTCTTCTTGTAAAGACACTGGTCAGATTGGATTAGGACCCACCCCAAGGGCTGAATTTTTATTTATTTATTTATTTTTGTTTTGTTTTATTGATGATGTCTTTTGCTGAACAGAATTTTAAATTTGTAATGTGTCTGATACATCAAACTTCCCCTTATGGTTTGTGATATTGGTATATAAACTCTTACGTTACATTTCGTAGCTCTGTATTCTCACATTTGGGCTTTGATACACCTGTAATTTATTTTTTCTTTATGATGCAAAGCATTATAGCTCTTTTCTATTGTGCTAACACCATGTGCTAACCACTCTGCCCTTCCCTTTGGAGGGGCAATGCCCCCTCCAGCATATACCAAGTTCACATATATTAATGAGGCTTTTTCCAGCTCTCTCTTTATTTCATTATGTTATTTGCCCATCCCTGAACTATATCATACTATGGTAAGAACTGTAGCTTTATAAAATGTCTTGTTATCTGCAGTAAGGGCCTCTTTTTAACTTAATTACTTCCTTAAAGGCCCTATCTCCAAATAAACCCACAATCCGAGGTAGTGGGTGTTAGTGCTTCAACATAGAAATTTGGGGAGGGGGGACATAATGCAGCTTAATTAAAACCTTTAGTAGCGATGAATACTTATCAAGCCTTTACTATGAGCCAGATACTTTCTAAGTGCTTTTGTGGGTGGGCTCATTTAATGATCACACCAATGTGTAAGATAGTGATCATAATTGTCACTTCATGAAGGAAATGGAGCCCAGGGAGGTGGCAGGGACAAGGCTTGGGACATCATTTATCAGTGGTAGGGCTTTGACTTTTGCCTCTGATGCTTTTTGAATGACTGGGGAGTTTTGAGCAGACAGACTTGCGTTGGAAAGAAATACTGGAGGTGTTATGTGGACAACACCTAGAAAAAAATTTACATGCCAGTGGAGAGGTACAGTGGACGGGACAAGGTTGGGATATTTGGTGAGTCTTGCTGTGACTTTGGGGAGTATGAATAAGGGAAGAATCAAGTTGGAATCCAAGGTTTTCAGCCTGAGCAACGAACAAATGCATTTGGCCTAGTCCTACTTATTTTGTCTTCCAGAGATGCTCATCTGACATACCTACTCCCATAACCCTGGTTTACAATCTCATCACCACTTACCTGGATGAATCATTCCTCCAGCAAAAGTGGCCCAGCCTATTGTCTTTCCTCCACTGCAGAACAACAGGGCGGGCCTTTCAGGGTTATCTGCTAAAGCATAGCTCCTGCCCTCCAGTCACAGGCCTTGTCTAGTTCACTTGCTCTCTCTGCAAAAAGGACTGGCATCACAGGCTCAAGACACAAAGCAGAGGCTCCAGCCCAGGACCTCAACTCTTGAGCCTTGCCTTTTGCTTTCACACTATGTGCCCCTGACATTTACTGTCTGGGCTCTCTGACAGGGATTTATGTTACGATTAAATTAAATAATGCATTTAAAGCAAAGAACACGGTCCTATTTTGATTTTCATCAAAAGGCATAATGAAGCATGACTTTTAGATGCAAGATGTCTACTACCCTGGATCTTTTAAGGAAGAAAATAGGCACGTTCAATAGCTGAATGCTTCTTTTTATTTTTAAACTTGGATCCAAGTAAATGGTTTAAAAGTTAATTAAAACAATGATATCTTTGCTCATTATATCAAAAAACTGGGAACAGCTTAAAGTCCAATGATAGCAAACTCTTTAAATAAATGTGCAGAGATATATATATATAAAGGAGCACTTGGCAGCCATCCCCAAACATGAAGCAGTAGTAGGTGTGCCAATACAGACAGATGACATGAAAGCATTAGCAAATTTTTTAAAAAGTAAATAACAGTATAGATGGTAAAGTCCTGGATCGGCTGTTTGTGTTAAGCAGTATGAAAAACTAAAACAAAACAGACCAAAGCTTGTGACATTATTTTTGCAAAGAGATTAAGGATTAAGGGGCTATATACTTTTCATTCTACATTTTCTTTATTGTTTGAGTTTGTTTTTCTCCGGTATCATTTCTGTACCTAAATGAAGTAGTTAGTTAAAAAATAAAGAAGATAACTAGAGTTTATATATTCACATTTAAAATTATATCCAGTTTTGAGATTCCAAAGTTTCCAGTAGATGCCATTCCTGGCATTAAGTTTGAAAGAATTATGTAGTCAAATGTGTAGATCTCTCAAATGGAGAAAAAATATTGTAAAGATAAAGAGATCATGCCAGGGTCAGAGGAAAGGATATTACAGAAAATGATAGGTATTTTTATTACTTCCTTTAGTCAGAACCATAAAAAAATGCATGTTTACATCTGACACATCCATTTATTCATTTTTTCCACAAGAAAAAATAAATGTAATAGCAGCCTCTTTCCTTACCCTGCAATTTGAATATTTTGAACTTGATAGTCTTGGCTGTCCCTTGGATTTATGATATGACAGTCTCATGAATATCAACACTGATATAATACAGCATAATTTTAAAAAAGTTCAAAAGCACAAGCCCACTTTTAAAACATATATATATATGTGTATATATTTTGTTTGTTTATTAATTTTGCTTGGTTCATGAGTTCTCACTTTTGCACTCACTAATCTGGAAAGAATGCGTTGCTGAAACTGTAGTGGGAAAACACTATAAACCTCAGTCTGGGAATGGATTAAATGCACAGGAAAATAAAAGGTACACAATGTTGGATAACTGGCATAACATGATACCATTCCGCAATGAAGAAATGTCAGAAAGAACACTCGTGTCAATGAAGGGAAGACGGAGTCCTATGACATTTATGGTGGATGCTGAAATTATTGACAGTGAGTTCCACAAGAAAGATATATTTTAGATGAGTACTACAAAATGCCATGAATTAATTTAACTGGTAAAGAAATATCAGAATTTAAAGAAGAATCCTATGACTGAGAAGACATTATGATCAGCTCAATGGCCACCTGCTGGTGTCTAGAAATTAACCTTCAAGTTGAATTATTCAAACCCCTTCCCCAAAGAAAAAGTGGCCACAGTGAAAAAACAAAAACATAGAATCTGGAATTGACCATGCTTTATTCTCTGGCAAAACTGTGATAAAGTTCTTCTTCCTGGGGTTCGCTGCTCAGGGACTGAACAATCAGAAACAGTTAGAATCTGTTCTGTCTTGTTAGGTTTCAAACTCACAATCTTGTATCTTGGTGTTGATGTATGAGATATTCAAATGCATCTGATAATAACCCAGAGAACTTGATATATGTTGTCATCGAGTCACTCTCGTTCATTCGTTACAAGGATATGGATTGGATCTATTTATGCAATGCAGACACTATGGTGGATGTGAAGATTATTAGATTTCACAATACAGAGAAAGACATGGGACTGGGAGAGAGAAGATTTGGGTTTATATCCCAGATTTGCCTTTTGGTAAAAGGTGAAAGTTGGGAAAATTAATTTCCTTCCCTGACTTGAAGAATCCTAACATGTAAAACAGAAATAATATGATGAATATAACAAAAAGTTTGAACACCTCTTAACTAATATTATATTTATAGAAGTTCTTTATAGGTTTTGCACTTGTTATGCTCACTGTTAAATCTTTTATTGAAAATACCCTGTAGATTTTAGTACAATAAAAATAGAACAGAAAAAGTTTAAATTCCTGAGAGGAAACTAATTTTATAGAAATATAATTAAGTTATTTTGATGAAATTATCTCATTAAAATGATATAAAACTCCGCAACTGTCTGTCATGGTGAGATAGAAGGAAGTAAAACTTACATGATCAGAACTCAAAGTTGACCACGCACTTGTGTTTAGCAGAGATTATCAAATTCCTGTTCCACATGGAGAGTGCCCATACATTTTTGTTTGTGAGCCTGGACGCTTGCTTAGGTTGTCAGAATCATGAGGGCAGAAGCATGTCTTGTTTATCACTTTTTTTTCGGACAGTGATTGAGATTTCAAGCAAGCTGAGATATGGTAGAAAACAAAAATGAATTCTCTTCTAAAACATTCTAAAACAACCACAGTGTGATTGAACGTCCAAGGTTGGGAATAGCTTGCTAAGCTGCTTTCTTTCCCTATGGAACCCAAACCAAAGAGAACTATACACATAAAGTTTGTATACTGCATGTGATTTACAGGCCAGTTGCTTCTTCTTTATCTCAATTTGATTATTACAAAAAACCTGCCCTGCCATTGCAGGTATTATCTCCATTCCCAACGTGTGAACACTAAATCTAAGTGATACGGAGTGATTTCCTTAAGGTTATTTGGTAAATTCCTACAATCACCCTAACCCCGAAGCCAGTCTCATTCAGCTCTTTCCCTCCATAAGTGTAGTGAGAGCCAATGTGTCAGTGCAGGAAACATTGTAGAATACAAAGTACAAAGTGTAAATAAAGATTTAAACTCTCTCTGAGGTCATCTCGAGGGAATTCATTCTTATACTTCTAATCTCTCAAGTTAATCACGCTTCAAGAGAACACCGTTCATCATCCTGGCTAGTGCAAAATCATCAACTGGTGTTGCCTTTGGAAATAAGGCTTGAGAGAGCGCAGGGTGGAGGGCAGAAGAAAGAAGCTGTTTAATGAATGGACACTCGCATCTACTATTAAGTAACTGTTGAAAGAAAGTCTTTGGTAGCCATCCAGAGTTAGAACAATGGTGGTAGTGTGTAGTTTTCAATACTGATTCTAATTCTGTGCTAGTATAACTGATATTCCCTTATTTCAAATCCTATTTAAGATTGTTGGCCTAAGTTTTAAAATTGTTGGAGTGAAGCCTAAGAAGCAGCGCCCCGTTTATATTAGGTAAATGCTAAGAACTGTTAGTGTGTGTATGAGTGTGAGAATTGCTGTTATGGAAAGTACTTAATATGCGCACACACCGAAACTTGGAACGAGATGCAGATCAAGGGAAGTGAGACGCTCCTGACACTTAGAGACGGTGCCAGTGAAGGCTCTAGCTCTAGGAAAGACTTGATAAAGGAACTTTTCAAGTTGCTGCCCTTGATAGGAGAAAGCACTTCTCAGGGTGAATCTGGCGCCCCCTGGTGACCTCCTTTAGACTTTATGACAATATAGGACCCTGAGAACACAGAATGCATGTAAATGGATGGTCTGTCCTTTGAAATTCTGTGGGTGTTGCCAGAGCAGTTACTCAGACTGAGCCATGTGAAGTGTGGACGAGGTGCGATGCTCCTTATATTTGCAGACCTTCTCTAGTGCACTCTATAAATTACTTTTACAGAAAGTAAGTAAAATAATGTGCACCTAAAAATTGAGAGCGTATAAATGGTTTTCCCTTTAATTTAAAAGAAGTCAATTGTTAAGATAGGAAGAAGACATGTAAGTTATAATATCGAGTTATTAGATGTTCTGATTGCTAAATGTCTCTTTGACTTTTAATTTCTAAACTTTCTCCCATAAAACAGTGTTTTGCAAAATATGTTGGTCTACATGATTACACACATTTGGAAATACTAGGTAGAGGTTGGGTGGGGCAGGGATAGGTTATGCAATAAGAATACTCTTCCCATATTTGTTTATGTGTTTATCCATAACACAGTTATTGTATATGCCCTGCTTTAGAACTGAGGATACAGTAAAAACGACACACACACGTTAACACATATATACTGCCTGATCCTTCTAGAATATACTCTCTGCAGGGAGATATCTATACGTCAATGGAAAATCCCAGTGGAGTGATTTTATGGATCATGACCAAGAAAGCTAAGATGCTCTAGCTGCACATTAGAAGGGCAGTTTCTTCATGGCATGGGGGTTCTCGAAACGCTTTCCATAGGAAGGAAATTGCAAGATCGGATTTGAGGCAAAGCCGCTAAGTGAGGAGGGCAACTATTCCAGGCAGATTTGAGAGTCTGGTCAAAGAGCTGGCAGTTGCTTCTTGCATGAAACATTTGATCCTGAGTCAGTTCAGTCACCCTTGGGTATTATTCTATCTTGAGCAAAGTTCCTCTGAACCTTTATAAAGGCCTCTTGCTATGAATTGTGAAAACCATATGTAAGAAAAAATGATCATTGGAGAAGAGTAAGTAATCAAAACAACAATAAACAAATTTTCTCTTACAGAGAGCAAACATTACATGCACACATACACACTCCTCACTTCCATGGGCAACTAACATTCCCCTAGTTATCCTTCTATTATTTGAGTAAAATGAAATGCATTTTTGTAAATATACATGCATATTAATATGCATCTCAATTTCTATGTTCACAGTTTAAAGTGTCAATTTAATAATTATTAGTGAGTTTGGTGGCACACAATACATACAGAAAATACTGTGTTTCATACAACAATGTATACAAGTTCGTGTCCTTAAAATGATCTCGAAGAACGTAAACTCCCATCAATTTACATTATACATGCTTCATATAAAGTAACAGTAATTGTTGATCCAGTTTTGGAAGATTAAAACAGAATTTTATAATAGAATTTGAATTTTCCCGAGTATACCCTTATAACATGAAGCGTGTTCAGCACGCCCACTCGGGGCTGACTAGTGGCAGAAGCTTCCAAACGAAGCGTGAACAGGAGATAACAAGAAGTGACTTTGAAAAGTTGGCCCTAGAACACAATGACGATTTCTGAAAAGAGGTCCTGAGTAAATTCATCCATGAGTTCCCAGAAAAAATGGTCTTGTTGCAGAGATGTACTTATCAATTGAAAATTAATTGTATTAAACTGTTTTTCAAGATATGACTGAGTTTTCTAGATTCATAATTTCAGCCTTTTCAATGAGCATTTTCTCCCTAAACACTTTGTTATGGTTATTCTGATTTTCCTGTGTGTGTTTCGAGAAATCAGACACTTGAATCAATTGATTCAAACAATCATGAAAATAACACTATTTTCCCATTTAAGCAGATCTGGGCCTGAAGACTATGACCTATTTAAAGGGTTCTGCTTCATTAGCCTGAGATTCTTAGCACAGGTGTGACTCAGCATCAAAGTATCACAGAAATGAAGTGGGAATTTGCCTGATATGCAGCCTCTATTGATCTCAGTGCTGCTTTCCTTTTGTCGTTTCGTTTCCTTTTCTTTCCCCGCTACCGTTTTAGTCTGTTTTGTGCTGCTATAGCAAAAGAATACCCGAGACTCATTTATAAATAACATAAATTTATTTCTTACAGTTCTAGAGTCTGGGAAGTCCAAGATCAGAGCACTGGGAGGTTTGGTGTCTGTTAAGGGCTGCTCTTGGCTTCCAAGGTGATGTCCTGTTGCTGCCTCCTCTAGAGGAAAGGGGTGCTGCGTCCTCGCATGCAGAAGGCAGAGGACAAGAGGGGGCAAACTCTCTCTGTCAATCTCATTCATGAGAGAGCAGCCCTCGTGGTGGCCCAGTCACCTTGTACAGAACTCACCTTTTAATGCTATCACATAGGCAACACCTGAGTTTTGGAGGGGATGCCTTCAAGCCATAGCACCCACTGTGCTTGTTATTGGTGCTAAATGTTAGAGTATTGATGTTGAAAGTTTTCACATTATGGTGCAGTGTTACCATATTGAGCATACTGAATATTGGATCTTTTCATTTTACGTCACATGTTGTGAATGATATGAAGCTAATGTGAACTTTCACCTTCTCACAAAATAAAGATGACATGCTTTAAATAGCCCTAGAAAAGTTCATAGATAATGTAAGTTGAGACTGCATGAGTTTTTGTTGTATAGATCTTTTATTTCTGCTGACGTTTAAGCATTAGCAAGGTTGTGTAGCAAGGCAGAATTTGACATTTATAACTAAATTGTGGTTCTACATGTAATTAAATTGGCAGAACTATTTTTTTTTTTGGTCAAGAGACTATTCTAAAATTATGGCTATGACTAAATTTCGAAGTATTTTAAACTATGTTTCAACTTTACAGGATTTTAATTTCACATCAGCAAATCTAAGAAAGTACATTTCTGTGCTAACCTTTTATAAGTGAGGCCTAACATGTCACTTACATACATAAATCAGTCTTTTCTCTGTTAAACTATTGCCTCATGGAAGGCAGTGACTCTGTAATATCCATTCCTATATCTACTCCATTCATGTCATGGTTCATGTATTTTAGGTACCCAAACAATCACTTCGAGTTGTAATTAGCAAAATAAATAAATAAATAAATCAAACACATATGTGCACGCGCGCACACACACTCCAGAACCTCATTTGATTGAGTACTGTAAATATTTAGTAACCTTTAATATCTTATTTAAGACTCATTTTCTATTGAGTGATAGAAACTTAAGTTTCTTAGGTATATCTGTGTGTGATGAGCGCATGAAGGAGATATATATATATATGCATATACAAACACATGCACATAAATATATTTGTACATAAATTATAAAAACATCCACATGCACACACATGCACCTATAGCTCAGATAAATAAAGGGAGAGTTTTTGATGAACTTATGGAAACTTTGTGATTCAAATAATGAATATATTTCCCTGTTTCACTGGAATCATGAGATTGAGTAAAGAAAGACAAAGTTTCTCACTTTGGATTTTTTTTTTCCAGCACAACTTAGTTCCCATTTATTTTCCGATTTTTGCAGAGTTTCAAACCAATGGGGTGGGGAGAAACTATCTCTTCCCATAAATTAATTAAATTTGTTACTCCCCTATTATCTTCAGAATCATTGTACCCAAACCCTGCCTGAAAATGGCAATGCAGAAGAGAGCAGTAAGGTCGCAAAAGATTGTAAAAGTTACATAACTGGCATTAAAAAACCCCAACCAGCTCATAATACAATAATACACCTCTCCCAAGCAGCCCAGGTATCCCGGGCATGGAAGGAGGGCAGTGGGCAGTGTCCTTGGGCCCCTGGATAGGCGCTGACTCCTTTCGGATGATTTTCAACTCAGCAGTCGCCTGAGGCCAAAGCAGGGTTTCATTCATAGGAATAATTTCTCAGGGGCAATTTTTTTTATATTATAAATATTTGAGCATTATTATTACTATTATTTTTTTACTTTTTAGTAGTGGCAACTTACTTAAAAATTGCAGAAATAGAAAAGAGTTTAGACATCACCAAGTTGAGTATTATTTTACAAGCATTTTTTGGGGGGGAGTCATTTCAGCTTTGTTATCACACACAGTAGCAATATTCATTTTCCTAAACATATTTTAGTACATTTTTCTGTCTCGCATTTCTGACTACAAGTGTCTTAAGAGCAGTGACCTCTTCTGAATGCCGCCTAACGTTTAATGTCCCGCTCGGATGCTACAGTCTTCAGAAACCCCTTCCTCCCTCTGAACGTCTGCTGCACTCTGGTTTTTCTTGCAGCACTTATCACGTTCTTGGTTTTAGTGCTGTGGATTGCAGTCTTGGCATCCTCCTCTGGTCAGTACCTGCGTTCTAGGCGCCACACAGAAGCCTGTGCACCTGGGGATGCCCCGTTAGATGTCTCACGCCCTGTCGGTGTGAATGTTGGCATTCACCAGCCAAGAGACGGTGATGGTGACAATGGACAGCTATGTAATTTCTAGCAAAATAAAACACCCCTATGCTTCATTAAAATATGAACCTTAGAGCCTTTTCCTCTGTTGCAATGTCTCAGTAGATAGGATGCATTTGACTTGCTTAAGTAAAAAAACCTGTAAAAAATCTTAGACTCTTTGTATAAAATATTTTCATTAGAGGTTACTACTATAGAGTTTCCAAAGTAGCATAATCTGATATGTAAATGTCTTACATTTATTGAGCAGGGCAGCATTTGAGTAGCACTTTCTCTTTCTAATACGACGATGGTCGGTCTTCCTATGTCAATGAGTAAGAAAGAAAATACATTTTGCAAGTTGAACAGAAATATCTTCATTGGAAAACAAGTGATTTGAAGGGAATGGATACCACTGCGTGTGTTGCAATGCACACTGATGCTATCAACGTGGTACTTTTTTCAAAGGGCTGTGCTATCTTTGTAAGTTGCCCATAAACACTGTCAACAGTATCTGCTGATGTGAGGAACAAGTTCTTAATTTGATATTCGCCCATGTTCTTGCAACCCTAATGCGCCGACATTCTATTTAGTTTTATAATTGTGGTCATATATGGAGCTGCCTCAAAGTGCTCCTATGGAGAATACTCTACTTTCTTTTATAGAAACATTTTTATGCCCTGAGTTATCTTCCTGACTTCATCAGACGCCTGCTGAAGCACCACCTGTCCCTTTGGCATCTGAACACGGCTCGAAGCGCTGGCTCTGCCTTTCCAGGGCAAATCTAGTGTACTCGACGAACAAGCGTCAACAGGTGTGGCTCCTGCAAGGCGCCGGACCTGGGATGGGGACTGGCAGAAGAGAAGGTCTTCTTGTAAAAGAGATGACACTTGCAGTTTCATGTAGACTCCCTGTGAAGATTCACTCCTGCCTGGCACCTCTGGCTTGCTGAAAAGGTCTAACCAACTTCGAAATAGGCAGGATGCCATCCTGACAGATGGGGCTCGGTGTGGCCAAGGTGCCAAGTATTCTATGCATCAAGTGTTTCTGCTAAAAGTCTGGGTCTCCGCCAGGAATATCCAAATGGATGTCTGTCTCCAAACCTGGACGTGATGTGTATGACATGATGCTCCTCCTAAATCCACCGCCGCCAGGCGTTAGCGTCCCCTTGTTTAAAGGTCTTAGGTGGGAAGGCTGGGGAACTGATAACCCTGAGTTAAATTGGATACAAATGTCCTCCAGCCGTTTCTGCTTCCGCCCTCTACTGGAGACGCAAATCCACGACGCCTCAGAGCTGTGCCGGCCGCGTGCGCTCGCTCATGGAAACGCAGGAAGGAAAACACATGCGCTTCTCAGGGACGGAAGATGGTATGCAGATATGTCGTTTCCTCTCTTTATTTGACCACTCAATATAAACACTTCAGTATCTAAAACGTGTATCAGAATCTGTGATTGTTAGACTATATGTAATACATTTTTATCAACAAATAAGCTTTTTATCATTACAGCAAATCCGTGTGGGAAAATCTGCTTTTGGTGGGTGGGGTGGAGAGGGGTTATGTCTGTGAAGAGATGTGTTTGTGTTAGATTTCTCTCTCTCTCTCTCTCCCTCTCTCTCTCTATATATACATACATATATATAGACACACACACATATATATAGTATGCATTACACATAAAATATGAGTATATATGTATATATGCATGCATTTCTCATACATATAATGATAAGCATACAGATTCCATTTCCTTCATTCTGCAGCCACAGTCTGTAAGAATTGACTTGGCAGCACCTTGTTACATATGAAAACCTGAATGTGCCTCAAGAATGTTTGTCAAAATGAAGTACTATGGCTATTGCCCAGTAATGTGACATGAAACTGAAGTGCAGCATCATCATCATCTTTGGATAAAACACTCTTTTCCGATTTTCCGTGACTTGGAAACACTCCGTGCCCCTCTTGTGTCTTGGGCAATGGGTCAAAGTCATGAGTATCGTGAGCCTGGCTGCAGCATTTCCCTTATTAGATGGCTGCTGTATGCGAACTTACGTAGGCAGTTACATAAACTGAGAAAACATATTATGCCTTTCAGTACGAATATATCCAATTTTTATTGATTCTTGCCTTTGCAGAGTTCATTGTTAGGAATTGGTGTCTCAACAGAGGATCTGCTAGAAAATTTGTAAAAGTAAAGGAGATCCATTTTTATTTTTCAGTTTTTTTAAGTGAAATATTTCCCTTCCCTCCCACTCCGCACATTCATATGCATCACTCTGTAGATTTCTAACAGAAATGATCAGATCTGTAATGCGATAGAGTCTCATAATTTTTTGTTTTTATTTTTTTGCTTTCTATGTATGTTATAGGAGGAAACTATTCAGGGAATTCAACTCAAATTAACTATCCATAGGTTTAGAATCTTTCTGTCTGTCTGCCTAATTTAGGTATAGTGTGGCCGTTTTTCTCTTCAGAAAACATTTTTTAAGAAAATGCAGCATCACACCTAATCAATGGAAAATAATAATCACTGGATTTATAGTTTAAAACTTAATTGGGTACAATTAATTAGAGCCGTCTCTTTATAGATTCCTTTGATAATCACGTTAATTAAGAAAGAGGCACAGTAATTGGGTTCTATCCAAACAATAACATCACTTACAACTGCTGACTGGAGCAGCTCGTCTCGTTATGAAGCCCCAAAGAAAGTGGCAGGAAGGCTGGCGAGCGATCTGGCAGCGCCGTGGTCACTCTGGTAACACGTGGCCGATTTCCTGGCTTACGGATTTGTCAGTGGTTCTTCCTAAAATTAATTACAGTCAGGAAAAGTATGCAAATTGAATCCTAATCTGCAGCATACATCTGGTGGACATGAAACTGAGCCTTGGCCCAGCCATAAATGCTGCAAACATATGGGTTGGAGAATTACTAAATGAGCTGTAGATGCATCTATCGGTGACATGCCCCAGTTGAGCTCTTTGAGGGCAGAGCTTTTGTTTCAGATAGGGTCCTGGGGCAGTTTCCATTCTCTATTTCATGCTGATAACATTCAGTAGAGAGATACGTATTGTCTGTCCAGGCACTTTATTAGTCATTGGGAAAACAATAAAGGAAAAGAAATGCTCCTACCCAGCGGAAGCATTTCTGGTAAGGGAGGTGAGGCTGCAACATACATGGACCGTAATTGCAATGACAGGCAAGAAGTGCAGCGATAGAGCTCACACATCTGTGGCATTAAAGAAAAGGAAACAACTAATTTTATCTGAAGGACTTAGGGACGCCCCTCAAAGAAATGCTATTTGCAAAACCCATTTTCTTCTATCTGTACTGAGCTGTCTACTCTTTGCTTTTCTCTTCTCTCTTACACAGTTATTTTTAAATTAGCTCGTGTTTTATGTCATTTGGCCTTTAAAACTTTCAAACTAATTGAAAGTCAGTGGCGGTTATCCTGTTTATCTTGGACAGAAAAAAAAAAAAAGGTGCTAAACTGTTTGGTACTTGACCTAAGTATAGCAGGTACTTAGCAAGGAAGCAAAGAAACCTTGAGCTAAAATAGCAAGGAGGGCTTAGGAGTGTGCCATTTCCAGACTCCCACGGTGACGTCACTGAACGTGGGAATGAGAGGAGCTCAGAGCCGTCTGCCTTGAAGGCTCCAGCAACTTGTTCATTGTGTGGAGTTTTCTAGAAACACTTTCCCCCTGTTCTCACCCCCATTCCTTATTAAGTGTTTTCTATTGCGGCTCTGACCTAACTCCACGGCATTTACTCCTGTAAAAAAAATAGCAAGAAGCTGTGTCCTAATTTGATGAATTCTTCCCTCTTCTTTTCTTCGACTATGATTCCTACAATGCCATTTTAGCACGATCGATTGCGTTCGTGTGTTCTTGCCAATGATGTCAGCGTTAGCTCTGAAAGCCTCTACCTTGCTCAGTGAGAGGGCTTATCTAATTTTAAACATTGTCTTTTATTTTTTTTCTTGGAAGCTATGTTGAGTATTAGAAAAGTGCAGGTTCTGAAATTGGAAAGAACTGGAATTTAGGCTTTTATTCCCCCTAACTATGTAATTTCTGGCAAGTGAGTTAGTTTCTCTGAGCCTCAATTTCCTCATCTAAAATCTGTTTTTAAAAAAACTAACTGCATCCTGGATTAGTGAATTATAGATTTCAGAGGGAAATGTTTAACAGAGACCGGGCACATTTTAGGCACTCAAAAATGATAAACATATTCATTTGCATTGTTGACTTATTACTTTTTCCCCTCCTCTCTCATTATATAGTCAAGAAAGTGTTTCTTTTAGTGAATCGGGACACAGCAAATCTTCAAATAGCTTTAGAAATTAACTGACTTAAAATAAAAAAGGATCGTTTGGTCTGTAAGATTCATTTATGTCAGTATTCTGAATAATGGTAATACCTCCCATATACTGATAAAGTGGCATGTGTTTGGCACTAGGTGTATTGCTATAAATGCAGTGTTCTTTTCTAGTCACCACAACAGCCTCACGCTTGGGTAGGGTCAGAGTCCTCATCACGCATCTGAGAAACGGTGTAGCCAGGGGTTGACGCATTTCCATTGCATGTTAGAGTCTATGCTCTGCTCAAAACAATGCACTGACATGTTTCTTTTTAAAGAAAAAGCAAAAACTAAGAAACTATAAATTCTTGCTTCTGTTTCTCAAATTGGAGTAGGGTAAAAGTATAACACTGTGTGTCAATATTTAGGAAACCATTGAAATATCTCAAGTGCTTTAAAAAAATAGTTCAATGTTGGTGTGTTGTCTGAATAGGGAAATGGTTAGAGAACCACGACTCCTCAAAAATTAGTTTATTTTCCCACATTTATCTATTTATCTGTCTTTCTTTCTAAATATATATATATATATTTATCTTATTTATTTATGGTTTTATACTATAGTTAATTTAGAACTTTTTAAAAATACCAGGTCTATGGTTATAGTTATTCTTCAGCTAAAGCCATGTACCTGTATGCAAATGGTCACATTCAATAAATTGCAATTTAATTTTAAGCTTAAAACTCATGTATTAGGGGTTGTTGATGTCATTTACTTGTGATTTGACTCTATACATATGGGCAGTGACTGTGAGGTAGAAGATGCCCCGAGCGGGGAGCTAGAGGTGAAACCACCTGTGGACATCCTCACTCACCCTGGGGTTCTCTGATGCCATGATGTCAGGACGCTGTTCAAATATTGGTACCCTGGGGATTAACTTCTGAGGATTACTGACTGTACAAAGGGTTACAGAAGGAAGACAAAAGGAATGCATACTTCTGGTGGAGAAATTACTAAATCGAACTTTCTGGGTGGGGCTTAAAATAGTGCTGACTAAACTGTGTTGCCATAAAACACTTGAGCTGAGCAATTTTGCCGATGAACTTGTCATAAGCCTCAGAGAGGGTACAGTCAAATTGACTTAGAGAGAAATGAGAAGACACAGTGAGATTTAACAACTGATCCCAATTTAGGAAGAGATTTGGGTGGAGCCTTCTGTGTCGTGTGAGAGCCCCAAGAAGAAATTCACCACATGGTTTGCCAGCCGCATGCTGCTGTTGATTCTGTTTCAGGGCAGTTGTAGGAACTTGTTATTTCAGCCCATTTATACAGACTTCAAAGCAGTTATTTAATATATAAATTATATAAACATTTCCTCAAAGGAGCTCAAAATGCTTCTTTCAGGAGGCCGCTGAGCTTCCTGGAGGCAGCGAAAGGGCAGGTGTTAGTAGTAAAGGTTTGCACTGGCTTGATATTAAGGAACATTAGTAGGGAATGCTGAAAGAGAGGGAAGTTACACATTACCAATATCAGAAATGAAGGGAGTCACCATTTCTGATCACATGGACACCAGATGGATACAAAAGGAATGCTGTGAATGACTCTATGGTCACAAATTCGATCACTCGCATGAAATAGACCTATTCCTTAAAAGATATAAGCTACTCAAACTCACACAAGGATAAGTACACAAACAGAATAGCCCTATCTATTGCAGAACTTGAATAAATAATTAATAAACTTCCAAAATTAGCCTCAACAATATAAAATTTGCATTAATCTTAGGTAAGAAGAAAAAAAAAGTGTCCTGGGCTATTGAAAATTAGCCATGGTTTCTCACATGGGCTGGTTTTATCTGTTAATGAACAAGAGCAGGATTAGTGGCAAAACCGGAATATATTTCCTGACAGCTCTCACGCATGTAGGTGTTATGGAACATAGAAGAATAGACATCTAATCTTATTTTCCCTCCTTCCAGTTAAAAGTCGATTTAACAACACAAGATTTAAGGAATAGATTATGCAGGCGCCTGATGCATGTAATGGAACCTGAAACTTTAAGGTGCCAGGTTTAACATTTAATTTAAAAATATTTTTGATGACGTCATCCACTAAGCACTATGATGTCTATATCAGGTGTGTTAGAAAATATAGATTATCTGCATCTTTACCAAAGAAGGAAGGAACTAAACTGTGAATTCATGGTTTACAGGAAGAGTGTAGGGGCCATATTCTGGGTTAGTGAACATACAAGGATAAGATAGGTCCCACAATAACAAACACCGTATATTAAGCGTTAGGAAGCTATTATATGTTCCTCAAAAGAAAAGTGATCATTTACAATATGATATTCCCAAGTGGCATTCCATTCCCTGTGTGTGAATGAATCCATGCCTTTACCTGGGTCATGACCTTAATTTTATTTTCTAATAACTCTTTTCAACTCATCCTTTTGAAAAAAAACATTATTAATTTTCTGATGGCTGCAGATACCATTAAAAATGTTATCCTATTTAATTCTATAATAGTAAGAGAACTGTGAGGTTAGGATTGTTACAGTATTTATTTTACAGGTGAAGATTCTAAGGTTTGGAGTAGTTATGTATCTTGCCCAGTGTAGTATTTGCCATAATTGGTGCTTGAGGGATTTGAACTTAAGTGCTCATATAACAGTAACATTCATCTGGTGTCGGGCGGTAGGAGGAGGGAGGAGGGGATGGGTATATTCACGCGTAATGGGTGCAGTGCACACTATCTGGGGGATGGACACGCTTGAAGCTCTGACTCAGGTCGGGCAAAGGCAGTATACATCACCTAAACATTTGCACCCCCGTAATATGCTGAAATAAAAATAATTTTAAATGCAGAGTAAAAAAAAATTAGAGGGATATTAGGTAATTTTTCCTTTAGAGAATTAGGGACATTAGAGAGTAGAACTAAATAACGGGAGCCCCATTTAAGAATGTCTCACACAGAGGGTGGGAGTCTTCCACTATGTGTATCTATATATTTATAAATCTCTATATTTCTCTATATCTATCTATCTATCTCACTGATGAATTATGAAAAGAATTATGAGAATTATAAGAAATGATAGCCTTTATGGTAATCTTGGATGGAGTAGTGAAATAAAGAGTTATCCATTAGACTCAGGGCACCCTAAAAGTTCAGCGAATTACTGAACATAGCTGGATAATGCGTTACATGTAGCTGAAATAAAACCTGAATCAAAATCACAGATGAGATATCAAATATAACTTTTTTTTCAGAGATGTATTCGAATAGTACTCCCAGGACTTCATTCCTTATGACATTTAAAAGCTGAGTGTATAGAGCACTAAAAATACACTACAGGGAACAATCTTATGCCGGCAGAAAAATGTTCGAGAGCTTCAAAAGGTCCCTGCTATTTTTAATTTCTACTCTCACACTACCTTAGAGTGGGTAATACCTTTGCAAATTCTACTATGTTGATTGAAGCCGTGGCAATGTTTCTCGGCCCAGAGAAGCACCAGACAATATTCCAGAAAATAGGGTGCATGCTCTTTATCGTTAGAAAGTAAATGTTTCCAGTAAGGAAGGTGGCAATTTTAAGATAATGGTTGATAGGGATTTTAATGTCAGAGTTTCTGTTACATGTTACTGTAACTATCGAAAATAATTGCAGACGTTTTTATGTGTAAAATATAATTTTCTTTCTAGAAATGTTACTTTAAGACCACATTTACTAAGTGCCTCTGTTTTACCCTACTCTCCCCAGTGCAATAGTAGATGCACCACACGTGTGAACTCCTGGTGGCCTTACACAGTGGAGGGTGCATGGCTCACACACACGTGTGTTTAATGACGGTCTCCTGCTCACTCTGTGTGCCCACAGAGAGGCTTGCCTCTGAGTGAGGACAACTGGGCTCCCTCCATCCGATGTTCGCATTTGGGCATGGCCTTTACCTCTTCAAATAATCAGCTTTTTAATTCGTAACATGCAGGTTATTTCTTCTTTGCCAGAGTATTGCGAAAGAGATAAAAATCTAAAAACCTTTTTAGATTTTTGCAAGCTTTTTGCATGCTGCTAGCATAAATCATTATAGATGTAAGAAATTATTGTTGTTTTTTTGTGTGTGTGAAATATATTCACTGTGCTTGCCTTGTTTATAAAGTTGACGGTTTAAAATCGATCGAGGGTTGGAGCTTGCTGTTACGCCTCATTTTAATGGATTGCTGGTTGGCGTGATTTGACCGGAGTTCAGAGGTTTGAAGGAGGCGGAGCTTGTCCCCATTCGCTCCTGCTCCAGAAACGACTCCGACATGCATGAGGTGGAATTGGGGCTCTTCCACACGGTCCTTTCTCATGCAATGTCCCTTCTCCAGTCTTACCCCCATGCCAGTCCTCCAATGGGTCGTTGCAAAACAACTTCTTATTAAAATACAAAACGAAGCAAAATGATTTTACCCTTTCTGGGAACATTTATTTGAATTTTTTTTTTGTACGATGAATTTAAATTATTTTATTTGTATAGCATTATTTGAATTTTGGTAGCACATTAATAGGCTAGAGGAAATGCTTCCCTGTCGGAGGCGTTTGTACAGCTAACGTGGTTACAGGAGGGCATGGGACATGCTTCGTGGGTATTTAAACTAGAAGAGTCTACGTGACTCCAGGTCCCACCGCTGGGAGGACTCAGGTGCCTTCTCCTTTTACGTTCTCCATTCTAGAGCTCTGACTGCCTCGTGGGTTTTGTTCATTAGACCTGTAGGGCCTCTGTGGCCACTTGTAGTATAAATATTTAGTCCTGTATAACTAGCTTTAAGGAGAAGTTTCTGATCAAAGTTTACTTCGCAATGTATTGGCATGTAACGAGCTGCTCTTTACAATGATTTTTACTTGCCTTCAGATAGACAACATACTATTAAATGTGTCTCCCATTTGAGGATTTATGCAATTTTAAACAAAATAGTTCATAAATCATTAAAGATACCCATTTCTACAATTGGTGTGTGCTTTAGCATGATATCATTCTCAAAGGGGGAAAAAAAAATCACTAGACTCCTTGGACATCCCTTTAAACACCTGAAAAGCTTCATGAATTAAAACCAAAGACGTACATTTAAGAGCTACGAATCAAAGATGGTAATTTTCTCCATAAATGGAAACGAAAAGGTCAGCTGAAATCCACTGCAGGGAATCAGGAGGATACACGAAGCCAGGCTGCAGGTGCCGTGATGGTCAGAGAAAGGAAATGTTTTTAAATTCAATCACGAGCGTTCCTGAGGGAAGATTACATTAAAACCCAAGTAGGTCTGGAGTAATGGTGAGACCCACATTGCTGGTCCTCACTCAAGTTGTGGCATTAGTCTGCCCATTTCTTCAGGAGGGAGGCATTTCAAATTACGGCAGCGGCTTCACAGAGTAGATAATTATGGCAAGTTATGAATGACAGAAATTACTGCAGCTACAATTTTCTTCTTTTTGCCTTTGCTGGCTGTTTTGTATCCATTACAGTTTCCTTTTATAGCTTCCTGAGTTATCTGCAGTTAATTAACGTCAATAAATGACTGAAAATGTTATATAGTTCTTTGATTGCATTTTTATCTCTTTTGCTTCTTTCTTTAGCAAACTATCACTCCTAATGTGTTACTGACTGTTGTTAACATGGAAATTAAAATGATTCTTGGCATTGTTTTTTTCAACATAACTTACGATTTTGGATCTTCAGTTTCAATTTACATACTTTAGACGATATATATTTTAAAGATACTAGTAGATGGTATCCAAATACTATGTGGGTTGCCATAGACTTTTATATATAACCTCATTTGGCATTAATTTCTGTGATAATATAAGCAAAAGTATATATTGTGGTATTTCTGTAAAAGATTAGCCTACACTTTTTTTGCAACAGAGTCTTGTTCTCTTGCCCAGGCTAGAGTGCAGTGGCATCATCACAGCTCACTGCAACCTCAAACTCCTGGGCTCAAGCAATCCTCCTGCCTCAGCCTCCCAAGTAGCTGGAACCACATATGCCCAGCACCACACCTTGTTAATTTTTTCTATTTTCAGTAGAGATGGGATCTCCCTCTTTTTCAGACTGGTCTCAAACTCCTAAGTTCAAGTGATCCTCCCACCTTGGCCTCTCAGAGTGCTAGGATTAGAGGCGTGAGCCACTGTGCCTGACCTCTAGACTTTTTTGATAGATTTTTTTTTTTGATAGGAGAGTTGGTTGTTGACATTTTATGTGGGTCATATTTTCACATAATTGTTTATGAAATTTAAATACTATTTAATATTTTTCTTAAGAAGGATTTTTGTTTGGTTGTTTGCTTGATGTGGGTCACAAATCTAGTCTTTTATTTTAATTTTCTCTAATTTATAATTTTTGGAAGGTCATTATAATCACTTAAATACCACTAGAGAACACTTGCTTTTGAAATTTTCTTATGAGCATGATTCCTTAACTACTGGTGCATTCCAATTCCATTTTTCATAAAACATGTTAAGAATAAAATAATTGTTGTTATTTTCTGTATTATTCAAGCTAGCGGAATCACCGAGAAATCCATTTTTTTTTTCTCTCTCTGGTCTCTGTATCTCTCGCTCTCTTTTTTTCTTTTTCTTTCTCTATTCCCGTATCGGCAATAATGCTAGGTTATTGTATTTAAAATATTTTTGCACTTCCTGCCAGAAGTTACTTGTATCACTTGTTAAATGGACGATAGCGACGCCAACAATTGCATAGTGTATTCTTTAAGTATTCAAATTGCGTGAGTGTGTATACTGGTTGCAGAAATATGTGTAATAAAAAATAACTGAAGACAAAATGAGTGTCCAACAGTAGAGAAAAGGCAGAGTTGTGTCCATGGAACACTATATGGCTCTGTATACCTGATATGGGACAGACATCAAGCTTTATCCTTACATGTAAGATGATATGTGCTGAATGTTTATGGTAGTCTATTGCTTGCATAAAAATATGCACGTAATATGTATGGATGGATGGAAAAATAAAAAGTAAGTGAAAATTAAAATTAGAATGTGTATGTATGCATAAGAAGGTAACACATGAAACAAGTACCTGTGTTTACTGCCTGGCCACTTAAGCTACAGAGATCAGAGGTAGACACATTTTCCATTTATATCTTTTGATATATGTTAAATTGTGTATCAGGTGCCTATATCACCTATTCAAAAGTAAATCGATTAAATAGTGTAAACATCACAAAGGTTCTAAAGAGGTAAAATATAACTGGAATATTGCAACGGTCAAAGGATGGTAATAGTCACGGCACCATAGCATTTATTGATTCAAAGAAGTTGTTAAAACTTAAGTGTTTCCTATAAAATGTGACACTAAGGTGCTATTTGCTTTGACAATCACAATAAATTTTCCATTTATTCCTGAAAAGATAATAGAGTATATTCCTTTTTAACAAACTTCACCTATATATAGTTTATATGTGGAAAACAGATGAAGATCAAATATACGTGTGTGTGTGTATATGTGTATAGGTTCACATAGACATACTGTGTTTGCATCAGATCTGTGTTTCCTTACTTGGGCTTCTTAAGTGATGTTCAAAGTTGACACTGTGGCTTTTGTATTTGACCCTTTCTTGAAAAGACCAGCATGTGGCCAACAATCCTTTTACTATGTTACTATGTTTAGGTAAAATAGAAGTGTCCACATGGCTAGTATGAAGTGTATAGCTCAATACCGTGATACTACTTACACAGATTTATCTGATTTATTTGAGAATATGTAATCCGCACCGTGATTCTCAACAAGGAAGATACCTCTTCGTATCATTTATTCACCATCCTCTATGCAATACGGATGCTGCTACTAGGTATGGAGCACCGATTGCATTTTTAAAAAGTTACAAAGAGATTTGTGAGCACCCTAGATTTAACTCACTAATGTCATGTGGGGAGACAAGCTAATAAAGTATCAGGAAAATATAGAAATAACTGACTTTTTCTCTCCCTTATTTTGGTGAGGAGATCGTAAGGATTTTTACAGGGGTCCTTTTAAGGTAACAAAGACGAAGGAAAGCAATTGATGTAGCTTTACTTAGATAATTCTATCCATTAAATTTTATGAAAACTCAAATAATGGAAGAGCCAATGAACTGATTTCAAGTACAGAAATCTATACTACAATGGTCTTCTGCAGATTACTACACTTCTAACACTATTACGTTTGAAATATTCTGCCCAGGGCATGTAAGTGAAGATAAAAAAACATATCAAAAACATACAAGTACATTTTTGTTTTCTAGAGGGGAAAAGGATAACTTTTGAGGAAGAGTTTGAAATATAGCTGTTCTTACAAAATAAAAGAGATCAATCTATCAACTTTTGGTTTAAAGACATTATGTATTAGCCCAAATGATACTGTGAAAGTACAATTTCTGTATAATATGGATGCGTGGATACTATTGCCCAGTAATAATTTGAATTGCCGCAATTCTACATGATCACATATAGTTTTATATTGTAAACATCAACGTTCTCTATTTATTTTCAGATAATCTAGTGAACCATTCATTTATTCAGATGTATTTATTAAGGGCTTCCCATGTGGCAGGCACCGCGCTAGGCATTTAGAATGCAATGGTGAACAATAAGGAACGTAGCTCCTGCCCTCAGGGCATCTTGGCTCTACTGAAGGATGTGTGCATCACACAGAAAAGTCAGTGAACTCTGTTCAGAGAATGTGATCCCCCAGCCTGAAAGTGGAAGGCTGAGTTAACTCGGCGAGCAGAAGAAACAGAATCTCTGAGCACCCAACAGCATTTCCAAAGGCCCTTTCACAGCCAAGAGTATGGAGAGCTTAGGAACTGGACCACGAGGCTGGGGCAAGAATCTGAAACCAGGGATGCTCCAAGTGAGATGAGGCTAGGAAGGTGACACCAGGTGGAGTGTTCGGATCACAGCCCGCATTGCATGAAAACAACCAGCCGGGGGGGACTGGAAGTGAAGACAACGTGGACGGGGGTGAAGGAGATGCACAGGAAGAGCAGGTGACCTGGACGTTATCTACAAGGCCACATCGGCAGGACTCAGTGGTAGACATAGTGCACAGGTGTGTGGCAGGGGAGTTGTCAAGGACGAATCCTACTTTGCTGTCGTAAAAGTTGGCAAATGGTGCAGCTATTCATGGAGCTAGGAAGACGTGGGCAGTGGACGAGTTGTATCGGTTGATTTTACAGTGTGAAAAGGAGGTAGCACCTTGGCAGGTGGGGCTCAAGGAGAAGTTGGAGATGAGAAGTGCCCATCTTTGCGCCATCCTCACATCCCTGTCCCCGGGAGACATGAACAGGGTGAAGTGTGTCTGTAGGAAAAGTAGAGTGTAGAGAAGAAACGGTGGCCGGGGACGGGAAGGTGAGCCCACAGAGGAAACAGGAGGAGCTACCAGAGACGAAGGAGGAGGGAAAGAAACATTCTGTGATTCAAAGAAGAAGGAAGAGAATATTTTAAAGAGAGAGAGAGAAATGCTGCTTAGAGGACTAATAAGACCCATTTATGCAACAGCTATTTCTTATGGGATTCCTATAAACAAGACTCTGATAATAAGCGAAGATTAGAAACAGAGCAACCGAAATGCTTGTTCCCGCGTATGTCTAATATCAGAAAAATCAATGTAAAAGAGGTGCTTATTGATTACTCAGTGCCGGGCCCTCTATGTTCCATTCTATCCACTTAGATGATGAAATTATAATGCACATAAGCTTATATTTCTCAAGAGAAAATGATCCACTGAGATATGATTAGAGATTTTAAAATTTATGTCTTTAAATGAAGACCTAACACACCATGGTTCCTTCTTTTTAATTGACTAAGGAGAAGCTCGTCTAGGTTTTATTCTCAGTTACCTAAAATATCTCTTGGGATAGGTATCTTCATATCTTTTCAAATAAATTTCTCAGCATTTTTAACTTTATTTTGAGTGGCTCACTCCTTTATTAGTGCACACCACTTCAATTTTAGAAGTAGAGAAAAGATTTATTATATCGATAAATTTGTGTTTTGCTAGTTACACATGAATGGCAATATCTTACAATCTCAACCAAAAATCCTCTGAAGTATGTGTTTCTTCCAAAGGCACATATACCCACATGTGTATATATGCACCCAGGAGAGGTTTTTAGCCCAACATTGTTTTATCAATACATGTATAACCAAATTACCATGTCACACTTGCAGTAAAGAAGCATACTAAAATCAAAGAACAGGGCCAAATGTTACATGATCAAGCTGTCCCCGAAGGAGGCAGTTGTATTTAACACTGAACTCCCACTTTTCTATTTTTAAGTAGCTATGATTAGCCCAATGGTCAAAAATAATTTTATAACTTTAACCTCAGGAATAAAAAATACATTGTCTCTAAATGCAATCTTACTAAACTGTATATATTTATCTGTTATGTTAAAACAGACAAACGAAGCACCCTGTCATCTGTATCCTGCCAAAGATTTTGATTCATATAAAATATAAATATTTAGTATTCGATTTTTGTTTTGTGACTTTTCTTCGCCTCTCTTCCAACAGTGAACTAATTGAACACCGCACTCAGAGGGATTTTCAAGGACTATAATAAAAGCTTTTCCATTTCATTTTTCTCAGACTTTCCTGCTTGTATAATTTGACAATTTTCATAGAAAATTTCATTCAACAGACTGTTGTTATTAGCCATTCAGAGCATTATGATATGATTTGTGAGCAATGCTCAACCTTGGATTTATAAGAACAGAGGCGTAACGACATGTTTTACTGTTCCTGCCGGCAAGGGAACGACTCAGGCGAGAGCATTTGGATGTGGGTCAGCAGCTTCCACTCTTTCTGCACCCACACAGTCCTTGGGGTGATCTCCCAGTCCAGGAGGCCTGTATTGCTATGCCTGAATGCAGGAAAAAGAAGGCCAGGTTTGACAAACAAGTTACAACGAATAATTGTAAATCTAATAGACACCATCAAAGGTGACAGGTGTCTTGGAGAAATACAAAATAAGCATTTTATTTCTGGCCAAAACGGGCACCTAATGTTAACACTCTGATACTCTCTGTGCATGCATGCATTTTAGTCATTCCATTTGCAATTTTGAGATACATGCTGGGCTTTCTTCACCCCAATTTTAGAAGCCAAAGGATACACACACACGTGTATATTACACATAAACATATGCATAGAATATTTATTTAAAAATTCATCTGTTTTGTTATGCAAATATTCTATTCCTAAATATTCCCAACTAATACAACGAACTTTTCTTCAGGTTGTCTTGTTTTATAAGTTGAAGTCTGTTCTTCCAATACAGAGCAAATAGAATACAGCCTGGAATAATTTAAAGTTAAGCATATCATAAAAAATAGAGTTATGCCAAGAAACATAATGTCTCCACTTATCAAAAACCATGCCTTGTCATTGTTTGTACAAGGAATTGATGATAGCTCCAGGCAGAGCTCTTGAAAAGTAAAGCAAAAGTTTTATGTTGATATGCAGAGACTACAAAATGTTGATTCTTTTTCTTATCTTAGTTTTATACAGAACTTCTTTAAGTATCTGTTTCCTCTATATCTATCTGTCACCTATCAATATATCTATATATAATCTATGGTTTGAATTCTAAAAATAAATTAACACAATGTTATAACAAATAATGAGCAGTGATTTCTTATTCTTTTGTGTACAGATAAAATATCTTTAGATAAAATTTTAAAAATAAAGTTATGTAGGCTGAAGTTACTGTATAAATAATGTCATATTGTTAAGTATTAACATAATGGCAAAAAATGAGTTTTGAATGGTATTCATGACTAAGAATTTCTAAGACCAAGTAAGCAATTGCATTGTATTTAATGTCACCAAATACATAGTTTAATTTGATGAGCAAAGATGACATGAGAGGTTAGAACCAGTGTTTACAACATCCCAAACCATGTTTTAAAGACTTTTCTATCAGTAGGTGGAGAAGAGTGATTTATGTTCTTGGTAAGTCATATTCATTGTAACTTTATCTTGTTAAAGTGGATTAAACCAGCACCTGTCTTGACCATAGCTTATAGAAGTAACGTATATTGGCACCCTTGGTAAAATTCGATTTATATTATCTTTTCTATTATTTTTTTCCTTCCTAAGTAAACATTTAAATTCGTTTCGATATTATCAAAGGATTTTGACACCATAGAAACCAAACAGACCCGCTGTGACTTTTATTCCATCTCCACTGACAGTTTCCTCATCTGCACACTGGAGATAATAACATGCACCTGTCTTGGTCATGAATTCATTTGAATGAAGTAAGCCAAAGTCAAGCCTGAAACTGTGGACACTCAGTAAAGGCCAGGCATGATTTTCCTCCTGTCTAACTTTTAAAAAATTGATAAAACCGTCATGCAAAAAGAGAAGCCAGTGCATAAGAAATGAGAGAGGAGCTCCATCTAACATCAGAAATACAGACGGAGTATGTCTGGGTTGTTCAGGGATGTGGACGCAGGGAAGATTAAGGGGCCCAGGACGTCGTCACTGCTCTCTGCCCTGGCCAGTGCTGTACTGCTCCGTGTCACCAGCTCTCGAGACAGCCCGGCAGTGGTACAGACCCCCAGCCCAGCGCCCTCTGGACTTTGCAGCTACCTGTCCACCCAATTCCTCCAACCTCAGGGTGGTGGGCTCCGTGCTGCTTAGGATATGCGGGTTACCCACCATCTATTACACACACGAAGACTTGTCTCTTTCATCACCCACGTAATCAATTTCTGGAAAACAAATCCCAATATTTCAGTACTCGGAGTGGTCTCGGTATTTCTACTGGGACTCAGAATAATTAAAGGACGTGGTTGATTGCTGAACCATATCTGTGAGGTTAGGTAAAGGAAGGATCCAAAGTCATAAAGGACAGAGAGATTGAGATTGTGAGATCAAAATCCGGAGACAGAGTTTCAATTCAGGAGTTTCAGCATTTGCCTAATTTATGTTATATAAGGAAAGAATTGAAAAAAGCATAAGTGAGTAAATAACATAAGCGAGTCGATAATTTTTAAAAATGCAAAAGAAATGCTCCCCGTGTTAAAGATAAACTCAAATATGCAGATTAAAGAGCTAATTAAATATTGGAAAGCATGAGCGCACAGAGACCCTTAATTAGCGATATGCTAGTGAAAACCCTACAAAAAAGAACTAGATGCAAGGTTAAAAGAAGCAGACTGAAAAAACACTTTTCTTTTCTTTTTTTTCAATTGAGACAGAGCCTTACTCTCTTACCTGTGCTAGAGTACCATGACATCAGCCTAGCTCACAGCAACCTCAAACTCTTGGGCTCAAGGGATCCTCCTGCCTCAGCCTCCCGAGTAGCTGGGAATACAGGTGCAGACCACGACACCCAGCTAATATTTTCTAATTTTAGTAGAGACGGGGGCCTCAAACTCCGGCTCAAGTTGGTCTCGAACTCCTAAGCTCAAGCGATCCTCCCGCCTAAGCCTCCCAGAGTGCTAGGATTGCAGGCGTGAGCCAGCACGCCCAGCCTGAAAAGACCCTATTCAATACCATACTGAATGAAGAAGACAAGGGAAAAATTTCTTCAAATTTGAAGAAAAATTATTTTGAGGCCGTCATCCATTAAAACTAGCATTGAACTCAGAAGGCAAAACAAAGATGTTTTCAGTCATGCAAAGGCCCCCAAGTGGCGCAAGCCAGACATTACACTAGAAAGAATTATTCAAGAGAACTCAGAAAACGCTTGGGGAAAGACCGTGGATATTACAGTGAGGTCTAAACACATGGAGGTATCATTTGAAAATAATTAATAACAATTCTGAACCAAAGTTCAATACACTAACAGGAGAAGCCACAAGAGGCAAGTGGAAGGAAAATAAACAATGTCCTGCTAAAATTCTCATCTCGTTGGGGGAATTGGGAACAGCCGTGGATGCATATCGATTTTAAAAATTACATTAGAAAAGTTTAATTTTTTAAAAAATGAATTCTAATTACTAGAAAAATAGAAAGAAGACGTGTAACTTTGAAGATTTTGAGGGAAAAATAAAACAGAAAAAGGGGAGATGGGTATCAATTGGGAAAGAGGAGCCACAACAATCTGATCACAACAAAAAAGCAGGAAAATAACAATATGATGAAAAGAAGCCCCGAAATGTCTGCAATCGATACTTGTGAATCAGCTAAATTCCTTCATCGATAAAAACTCTAAAACTGGAGTTAGAAACCAAACTTGTGATGAGTATGATATATATGTGGATATGAACACATACATGCTCGTGTTTTTTTATTTTATTTTATTATTTTTTTCTTTCCTGCCCCTCCCTCATGTTTTTTAAATAATTAATATCTTTAAAAATTGGTATCCATTTCTAAAGATATTAATACAGTAAAAGGTCTGTAAATTAAGGGAAAAACCATACATGAGACAAATGCCAATGATAACAAGACAGGATAACAATGTTTATGGCAGAGAAAATGGAACTTATTCTCTCAGGCTTTCAGTGAGAAAAAGATGGATGTGTTAGATGCATTATATTGAGCTAATCATGCTATTAAAAGTATAATGCTCTAGAAACTGAAATGTGGGGGAGGAAAACAAGACAAGTAAATATAATAGAAATATAAGGACCTAATATTTTCATAATCATAACACACCTCAATCAGAAATTATTCATTATTGAACATTGTTCAGCTTGCCTTAGTTGTACATAGTTAGCTTAATTTTTTTTGTTGTTGAACCTTCTTACCATAGTCATTGTTCTTTTGTAACGTAGTGAATGTAAATCCAATTTATTTTTGAGTTAAAGTTCTTTCATAACCAATTCTTGAGAGCAAAACATATTTAAAGTGTGTTTATTATACAGAAATAAACCACATACTCTGATTGTGAGAAAACTGAGGTAAAGAGAAGCTAAGTCTTTTGCCATAGATCGTGGACCAGAAAAGCAGAAGATAAGAATTGAACTACAGGCAGTTTTTTCCCTGACAGTGTGTTTCAAACGTGACTTCCTTGAAAATGCACATTCTTGGCAAAGATTCATAGAACAAGAACATGTAAGGTCACCCAGAGAATCTTAATAAAATATAAAAGCAAATTGGCACAAGTCAAGTTCTCTCTCCATGAAGGAATAAAATGGAAATTTGGAAAAGAATATATCCTCAAGATTTCATACACGCACACACACACATCTAACACGGCACCTCACTCACCCCACACTTTTATGTCCTCGAAATAACTTGGGCTAAAACAAGAATGCAAACTGAAATTAAAATCCATTTATAGATAAGTGAAAATTAGTGGCTAAGCTATTATTTCATACAAAACCTTGCCAATGTAGTTTCTTTAGGCAAAATATATAACCTGAAATAGAGAGAGCAAGAGTGAAAGAGAAAGAGAGAGCATACGAAAATAAATTATCTAAGTGCTCTTAAGAATTTACAA
>VBSM01001927.1:2490191-2507563 GCA_008086735.1 Cheirogaleus medius | reverse complement strand
TAAAAAAAAAAACAAACCAAAACTTAACCAAATTAATCAAAGAGACACACAAAATCCAAAGGTACCATTATCATTGATATTAAAAAAGTTATTAAAAATCTATACCCAAATAAACAAAAAGTTTTACATGTTTAAAACAACATTTTCAGAAAAAGACATTCTTTTTTTTTATTACATAGATTTTTTGTTGCTATTGGAAAGAAATACATAAGAACAATGGAATATGACTTACCTTTCCAGATAATAGCATATGATAATCAAAAGACAGAAGTTCAAACAATGTGGCATCAGCTCTCAGAGTAACAAATAGATTAATGAAACAAAACAGGTACAGGTAGTTCAGAACTAGACTCAGATACAAATGCAAATCTGGCCTATGAAATGCATGATAAATCAGTAAGCAAAAAAAATTGACTTTTCATAAAAGGTATTGGCAAATTAGCATATCTCATCAGGAAATAATGTGATTTATGTAAATACATCATGTCATTTACAAAAAAGTTCTCATCTGGGTTAAAAAGGAAAACATAAAATCAATATCAAAGATTTTGGGGAAAATAAAATGTGCATTTCTATAGATACTTTCATCAGGAGTCTTTTAAAGGCAAGACAAACTTTGAAGCCAAAAAAATAATATTTGACAATAAAATATTAAGAAAAGTCTCATATTAGCAAAAGCATGTTAAAGTTAAAAACACATGACAGAAAAATATTTTAAAATACATAACAATGAATTAATCTACAGAATATATAAAGAGTTTCCATAGTTCAAGAAAAAAAATCAATTAGAAACATTTGGAAAAATATAATCAGACAATTGAAAGAAAAATAGAAATACCATTACAATTATTTTAATGAGTTAATAAACCTGATTAAAATGAAGAAAAGGCAAATTGAAACAAAAATATTATTTTCACCCATCACTGAAAGAAATTAGGAAGAAAAAAATACAATGTTTGAAATAGCATTAATTTCTGGAAGTTAATCTGATAGTAACAATGCAAATTTAAAATGCCACTATATCACAATAAGCAACTTTATTCCTAGGAACTCTTACACAACATGCCCATATTCATGCAAAATTAAGCATGTAAGATCTATTCACTTCATTAATATTTTATAGGGCAAAAGATAGACCACCATAATGCCCATTAATAGGGGAATTGTTAAATATATTAAGGTACATTTATACTATGGTGTAGCATACAGAAGTTCCAACACACAACATAGATTCATACACTATTATTAGATAATACTAAAGAATAAAAGAAGATGCAAATCATACAGTAAAAATACTAAAAACAATATATCAATAAATGTACCAAAAATCTATGGAAATGCATTGGAAAAATATGTTTGAAAAAGAGAACACTAAGTACTTGAATGTTCACCTCTAGGGAAAGATGTGAAATTAGGGCTGGTAACAGGATAGTAAATAATGAATGACTTTCACTTTTTCCTTTACATATTTCTGTATTTATTTTTATATCTAAGCAAAACCTAATACCAGCATAGGTATCATGACCCTTAATAGTCCTGGTATCCTTCCAAGTATTTACTATGTTTTGCAGTTAGGAAAACGAGACTCAAAGACATCGATATATTTTTTCTAACTTATATTTGCAGTAGTGGAACACAGATGTGCTTTAAACCCAGGATTCTGGGCTGCCCACTCCCTCCTCTTCACACCATTTTTCTTTCTGTTGTTATAATAATGGGCCTCGTCACATAAATATCAAATATCAGTGTATGTGATTGATTTCTTTTCAAAATAAAGGGAGACCTGGCTATACAGGTGCTCTTATCATTTCAGAAAAGCAATATTTCACTGACAATGTGTTTTAATGCCTCAGAAGGATCTTGAAAAGTTGTTTCAATTATGTTTCAGTGAAACTACTTTGTTCAAATTACAGGTAAGAGATGAAATAAAAAATCATCATGTGACAGAGAGGAAGAAAATAGCAAGTTCTATTTCTTCACACACCCCACACCTTCTACTGACTCAGAGAATGTTTATTTCTACATATGGCGGTATTAGTGGAGTTCTCATCATGGTGCTTAAAGTCTATTTTGGTCCTACGTCTTTTGGAATTTATGTCTCTGAAGGCCATCTTCTTTTTTCTTTTGTCTGTGATAATTTACCATCTGTTTATTTTCTAAAATAGAATTTAAAAGAGTGAATGTTGACTTTTGCTGTCCCAATGGATAATACAAGATTGTGCCTCTACAACTAATGTAAAGGCTTTTAATTAAGTTATACTTCATGGGTTGCTAAAATAATTGCTTGACCAAAATAATTAGGGAGTTTTAGGAAACCATCGGGTCTTTTCTTTGAAAACAATTACAGTGGTTTTTGTGTATCGATATAAGCCCCCAAGGAAAGGTGTAAACAATGTTTTCAATTTCAAGGAATTTGGATTCAGCATCTTTCACCAAAACTCCTGATTATGTGCTTAGGACATTTCCTAAAAGAGATGAAAAATAAATTGCAAGATGCTATGATTTGCAAGGCAAACTGCCTAGAAAATTATATTTTTTATAATGCACTGTTGTTTAATTATTTTAATTATAAAAATTTTAACTTAAAAAACATTATAAACCTAAGCAATGTTCACACATAGTAGGATGAATTAGAATATTGAAAGCTCAACTTACAAACCTCAAGTGTTAAGTTATATAAGGAATAAAATGCTCTCTGCTAAACAAATTTGTTCCAATAAACCTCAGTCTTTTAAGAAAGGTTACATTGTTACCTTAGTGTGTTAGCTTGTAACACTATTCTTGTTTTACTTAAGGACAAAGAGATTGATGTAATTATCTGTACATAGAATTTTACTTTTAACCAGTTCTTCATAGTGAAACATAATTGTCGCATATTTAGCTTATAGATATATTTTCAGAAATCTCACTGACATAGAGCCGGAGAGGATAAAATGTCATCAGCATTCGCTCTGAGAGAAGGTTTTACTTAGTTCGTAAGCTGGAAAATTGCCCATGACCCTACTAATTTTATTAATATTGACACGTAATGAACAGAGCCAGTTGCATATATTTATTTATTTGGAAGCATCTTAATTTAAAACATATATTCTTAATATGAAATCGAAAGCAACACCAAGACCTTCCTTTTCATTCTCTGCCTTTGCAATTCCCCGTGCACGCTGCTCTCTTCTTCTGACACCAGGGCTGAGAAGCTTCCGGAGTTTGGCTAAAAGTATGTTTCTTGTAACTCAATGTGATGTGCTACTAACGCAAAAGGCCCCCCCGCCCCGCCCCCCGCCCAATGTTGTAAAAAAATAGGAATATAACATGCAAAACAAAACGAAAGTGAGGGAGACAATGCATTGCCCTGTCCCGAACACCAGTGGCTGTCAGGACTGAACTGCCACATCCTCTCCATCCATCTTTCTTATTCCAGTCCTCTGGAACTTGGAAGCTGTCTCCTTCTTGTCAGCCTAATTCATATGTGTCCATAGTTCTCTCACACCAAATTCACTTCTCTTCCTCCTTACTAAATCATGAGCTACCTGCGGCAAAGGCAGTCTTATTCCAGTGTGAGTCCAGACCAAGTATGTTCACGAAATAGTTACTAAAACGACTACAAATAATTTCCTCAAATGAATTTAAAGAAAAATGTTATTTTTCCATAGGTCATATCATAAAATATTTTTTCTTTCTCAGAAGTAGTTTCTAATTTATAAAATTGTTTAAGATTGTTTCGGCAGTTTACCTTTTCACTTCCAGGACCGCATAACTTGTTAATTATTAGTTAAGATAGCAGAAGTTTTACATTTCTGTTTTGTAGGTATGATGTGGTAGAAAGAGCATAAGTTCTGACAGCAAAGAGGACTAAATTCCAAAGCTAACTCTTCGAACCGGACAAACTACTGTACATTTTGATCATGTTTCATGAGCTATAAATAAGAGGTAACACCTGCAGCTCTGATTGCTGTGATGGGAACATCCAGTTTGAACATCCAGCACTCAGACAACATGCATCTTCTATTCCTCATTCAGGTTCTGGGGACAATAAATGGAATACTATGTGTCTAAAATAGCCAAGGGACGAGTTAGGGATAATTTTCTTTGCCTTTCATCGCCTTGACTCACTCTTTTTTCTCCCGTTTTAAATAAAACCCCATATCTGCAGTCCTATAATAACTAGACATGTGGTAGTTATTTTTTTTTAATTTTTTGACTTTTCAAACTTATAAATTGTTGCAAAACAAAAAGAATTATTGTATACTCTCCTTCCAACTTTCTCTAATAATAACAATAAATATAACCATTTCACAGTGATCTCAGCTTAGAATATAACATTGATACAAGACAATGACCTCGTCTATAAAGCTTATCCAAACTTTTGGCAGATTTTCCAATCCAGGATCATACATTGCATTTGGTTGTCATGACTTTTTAGCCTTCTTTAATCGGGAGCAGTTCCTCAGTCTTCCTTTGTCTTTCAAAAGGTTGACACATTGGAAGAATACTTATTTTATAGAATGCCACTCAATTTGAGTTTGTCTAATGGTTCCTCATCCTTAAGTTTAGGCTGTGAATTTATGGCAATAATATCACCACTGTTGTGTCCTGTTTAGAGTAAAGATGTCTCATTACTGGAGATGCCAGCTTTGACACTTAGCTTGGGCACGTCTGCCAGTTTTCTCCACCTTAAAGTTACTTTTTCTCTTTATCATTCATGAAGATACTGTGAGCTATACTTTAAGACTTTGTAAATATCCTGTTTCTCATCACACTTGGATGCACAAAGTTTAACCCACATTGATGCTTCTTCCCTGAAATAATAAGTACCACTATGTTTGTCGAGTGGTGATTTTTCTATTTCCGTCATTTCAATGATGTTTAGTAATTGGAATTTTATTGTAGGTAAGGATTTTTTCTGACTCCCTATTCATTGATTCATTCAATTTTTAATTTATGTGAGTTCATGGGTTACAAATATTTGTTATTCTTATTTATTCTGTTACTGAAAATTTCTGATTTGTCTTTTGGGAATCTCTTTGGGCTGTCCCTCTTGACCTTTTGATATATCCCACAAATTTTAGAAACATCCTTACTTTCCAACCCTAACAGATACCTCAGGTTTTCCTTGTTTTGTCTCTGCCCCAGCCCTGGAGTCAGTTAATTCCTCAAGGAACCCTGGCTTCTTTTTTGGAAAATGATACTTATAGTCAAGATCTAGGTGCAAAATTTGCTTATTGCTACTAGGATGTCATTTCTTCCAGATCCTTTTAGCAGATAGACTTTGGCTATAAATGTATATGGACCCGACCCATGCACAAACTCACACCTCTTTCTCTCACTCTCCTTCCCCCCATCTACCTATCTATCCATCCTTTGATGTATGTGAACACCCACGTGTACACATACAAACTAATATATGCATATAAAATATAATATATGCTACCACTGATGAATAAAAGAATAGCAAATAAGGAAATAAGAAAATGAACATGTATTTCCTCATTTGTGAAAAAAGTAAATAAAAAAATAATAGACCAGTAACTAATGAAAATGATTGTCTATAGGTGACTGTTGTGAAGAAGGGTGTGTGTGTGTGTGTGTTTAAAAATATATTTTGAAAATGACTCACTATCAGTTCCTAGAAAATCTACTTATTTATTTATTTCATAATACCGCTTTTGGATACAATATGAATATACCAATGTACAAAAATGTTATTCATCCACTCTTTTATATATGGCATTTAGGTTATTTCTAATATTTTCTTTTATGATTTTATAAATAGAATAAAATAGATCTGGAGATCTATCTTCAGAATGAATTCCTAGAAGAGGCATTGAGGAGTCAAAAAAAAAGGCAGGTTATTTTTTTTATATTGTAATCCAGCCTTCAAAAGGGATTTAAAGTCAAATTTTTCTTTGATGATTTTATCACATCAGAAACATGATAGATTCTTCACAAATTTAGTATATGCCATATTCTCTTTTATTCCCCGGGGGTCTTATGTTGGTTGATTTAACAGAATAATGCAAGGGTTATATTTACATAACTCTGTATCACTTACATAATAATTCTTATATAAGTTAAGTATAAATGTCTTCTCAGCTAAAAATTATTTTCTCTTAAGCTCATTATGGAAAATGTCAGTTTTTACTGCCAGAATTGTATTCAATACTATTCCTTGTACATATTTTTCAAATATCTATGCTTCTTGTGCACATAAAATATCAACTTTTAATTCTAAATTTTCCCATTTCAACCTCTTTGTTTCATATAATATTATTAAAAGTTTTCATAGACAATGTTTAATCATCAGATAGCATATCAACCTTTTAAAAATATATCTATGTACAAAAAAGATTATTGTTAGTCAACAATAAAAACATGAAGAATAACAAAACAAACAAATTGATTTTAAAAAATGGGCAAAAGACCTGAACAGACACCTCAACAAAAAAGTTCTACTGATAGCAAAAAGACATATGGATAGATTATCCACATCATATGTTATTGGGGAAATGCAAATCAATAACAACAACAACAAAAAAGAGTTATGCTACATTCCTACTAGAATGGCCAAAATCTAACACACTGACAAGACCAAATGATGGCAAGGATATGGAGCAATAGGAACTCTTTACTTATTGCTGATGTGAATGAAAAAATGACAAAACTGCTTTGGAAGACAGTATGTCAGTTTCATACAACATTAACACATTCTTATCATGCAATCCAACGATTGCACTCTTTGGTATTGACCTATAAGTACCAAGCACCACATTGAACGATTGTGGCCGAGAAGATGGAGATCCATCTGCCCTCGAGTGGTGTCATAAATAAAAGGATGATAGGAAGAAAACTATAATAGTTTATAAATAAAAGTCAATAAGTAGTAAATTCGATATATAGAACTATTTAAAATTCATCTCCAAATAAGGAGGGTGATTTTTATTTTATGAGAAGCTACTCGATCTTTGTATTATACTTATATTTTATTTTTTTAAAAATTGTCATAAAATTATATAACGTGGAGTAATTTTTTTGTGTATATGAATTAAGAAAAAGCTAACCCATGAAAACAATGTGTCCATTGCTTTTTTGTTTATTCTTTCCTACAATTCAGTGAATAGCTTCTTATTCTTAACTTCTATTACTTGAACGAATTTAGATCTGAGAAAGAAAAATAAAGCACTCCCATAAAACTGAGAAACTAATCCAAATGTAAACTGGTGCAATCAGCATACAGGAAAGAGGTCACAATTATTATCTTAGAAGCTAGCACAGGAAAAAAAACGCACAAATATAACTACACTTGAAACACAAGACGTTTCATTGTATTATTGTTAAATAACCAATTTTGCACTAGCACGCTAAGTTCAAAAAAAACCAAAAAGGATATCATATGAATAAACGCCTTGTACAGTTAGAATTGAGAAAGCATCGAAATGTTCCTGATTTGCTTAAAGGTTACATACAGTCTAGTTAAAAGAAATTTAATTCAATAAACTAAGCATGAAAATTATCAAATGGTTCTTAGTCCGTATGAAATATAGATCTTTACAAAAATGAAACACTTGTACTTCTTTGACAATTTGTTTTGTATTGCATAGATGTATGGGTTCTTGCACAATCATTTTTTATAGGTTCTAAGTGGATCGTGTTGTCCATGAATATAACTCTCTTTTAAAGAAGCAATGGTTGCAACACATGAATTATCTTGTCATGGAGGGTAAAATTATATCATAGTAGCAGATGACTGGAAGATTGAGTTCTAAAATTGGCCTGCATATTTAGTTAAATTCATGTTATTACCAGCAGGGGAATAGATCCAGCAGCCATTTGGATTCCTTACTTTTACCATTGTTCAAACCAAGCTGAATTTAATGTACTTTTTCTTATAATCATCCTATGTGCTACTTTTCTAAGGGATCTGAATGGATAGTTAATTTTTTTTATGCTACTGAAAATTTGACTTTTTACTCTACATTATAACAAAAATCTTATTCAGAAGAAAATATGAAAAATTGCATCTCTGGTTAATGAAATAAATTATTTAAATTGTTGGAAAAATTCTATTTTGATTAACTAAATATTCATTAAATGACTATCATAAGTCATTTGATTTGGTTAATATGTGTGTGTGATTGATTATACATACAAATCATTACTTCTTAGATATCCCAAACCTGTAAGTTTGTGATTGTTTATTTGCATATGCATATATACACGTTCGTGACTGTTTATCTCAGTTTCTTAGCTCTGCTTAAGTTTGTCACTGCTTAGCTTTTTCAGATTCGTTCTAATTTCTCTTTTCTTCCCAATCATATCTTATTGCAAACAACTTAAGCTACCGTATAGGGCCAACACCACCTTCGAATCCTGGGGACAAGATTTATGCTTCTGCTCGAGCTGGACAGTAGATGGCGCTAGACAAATGCCAAAGCTTCATCTCCTGGAGTTGCTCAAGTGCAACGCTCGTTGCATCAAAACAGATGCAAAATGGCTTTGTACTCTAATTCATATTTAGGATAAAACCTATGTTTAATATTTTATTCTGGAGAAATAATGGCTTTGGTGAAAGAAAACAGGTCACTTGTCAATTCCAAAATATCAAATCACTGTCACATACTACAAGGCCAAATCGTAGTTTCTCAGCGAGAGTCAATGAGCTGGTGTATTGTCAGGTGACTTGAGATTGACATTTGTGGATTTATACGTCTTATGCTTATCTTGATTCTGAGTTTTTAAAGCACTACCGTATAGAGAAAAAAAACACAAGAATTCTTCAAGATCTCTAGGCAGAGCACATATCATCAGACGGTGAGGGAAGAAGAGCATTAGTACTTGCTCTGAATTCTAAAGACCAGAGAAGATTTTCTTAGGGAAAAAAAAAGAAGGAAAGAGAAATAGGAGGATAGAGGGAGGGCAGGGAGGAAAGAAAGTGGGAATGGAAGGAAGGAAATAAGGGAGAAAAAGAAGAAAGAGAAAGGAAAAAAAATGAAAGAAGAGAAAATATTTTGTAAAAACATTTACCTATTAAATTGTACTATAAATTATACAGGCTCTAACTTTCAGTATGCCTATTGAATATACCAATAATATTCTATATATACCATATAGTAGATACAGTATAGTATAAGTATTATAATATAGTATTATATATATGAACCAAATAGTCATATATATATATAAACACAACACACACACATATATTACATATATCAAGGAGTTAAGACTGCAGATATAATTCAAAAATAAGTAAGGTCAACGTGAGCTGTTCTACATGATGAAATGAGCCGTTGGCAGGGAACCTTTCCTATCACGCCCTCCTTTTCTTTTCTTGTTAATAAATTATGAAAATCATAATTAACCAGTTGATAAGCAAGTCAAATAAAAACTTGGATTATAGAAAGCAATCTCAGGCAGTAGATTACATTCTTTCATCAAAACCATGGCCAATTAAAATTGTGGCTGTCTTAATGCTACAAATCACAAATGCTCATGGTCTGTTCATTGTATGTAAGTTTAAGGCTCTTTGAGAAATGAAAAAGATTTCCATTAGTAACTGACTTGTGGAAAATGAGAGACAAAAGCCTTATGCTGTGCATGCCTTTATTAGAGTTTAAATACAAAGATTATATATACGTATATATATATGATAGATCGATCATAAAATTGCAACACACATAGTGGTTCTTTACCCCAAATGAGATTGCACATTTATCTGTTGACATAGCTTATTTGTTTTTTTTCTCCTTCTATTCTTCCTTCTTTTCTTCCTTTCTTCTAGGTTTCCTTTTCTGAAAGGCATGGTAGTTCCAAAAATTCTTCATCTAAAACCCTTACATGGAGTAAAATATTAAACCATTTATAGAAAACATCCTTCTATGGTGAGTCCAGCTCCCAACACATTCTACTGTCTATGAAATAGGAACTCCGTATTTTTCTAGATTGTGAGCTCCTTGCAGTCAGGGACTCAAACATTGATTTAATTTCATTCGTTCTTCACTGTATTGTTAATTAGTTTGTTGAATGGATGGATGGAACGATGAATGGATGAATGAATGAGATTATTGTTTGCTTAATAAGAGGTTTTAGCCCTGAAAAAAGTTGAATTGTTTCTCGTCAGCAACTTTGAGGTATAACATGTTCTTAGGTGCTGTTAACATAGTACCTAAAAGTTCAGCCATTTCCAGCCCCACTTAAGGACATCCTCAAGAAGTAAAATTCTTTTTCTCAAGAAGCAAAAATTCTATATAGTCAGTTCTAGAGTTTTTTTCTTTTTTTATTTCCTGCTGAATGTCCTACGATCACTCCTCCACCATCATGCTACTTGTGCATGTTAGGAATAGATCTACAAATGCGGATGAAGCAAGGTCTTTTTGGATTAGTTGTGACCTCAGTGAATTTCAAACGTATACAAAATACCCACCACCACTCAACTACAGTCATTAAATCTTGGTTATCTATTTTTGCCTTCTCATTTCATTTTCAAGCAAATCATAGCCAATGCATCATTTCATGGATTCAGATGTTGTACGTTCAAAAGCTTGATTGTCGGAACCATTCCACAATGTATACATATGTCAATCAAAACATCACATTGTGCACATTAGAAAATACAGTTACAAAAATACAATTTTTATTTCTCAATTGTATCTCAGTAAAGCTGGAAATAAAAGAAAATATACCTTAAAATTCAGTTATCACATGAAAAGTTTACCAATAGTACCCTGATATTACCAAGTCATGTCATGCAATATCCAGGAAGTGTTCAGATTTCAACTTGTTTCATGAGAGTAGAAAAAATTTAGCATATAAGGTTTGATCACATAAAAGGAACTATCAGTTGCAATGATATGATATGTCATAAGTCAGCAATGGCCAAATGTAGACCTGCTGGCAAACACAGAATCTCTTCTTCCTCTGATGCTATTGAAAAGCTTTTCAAAAAATGTACACTCCAATGGTGGGGTTTCAAAAAAGAGAAAATAAGCTCCCACACAATAATATGAACTGCTCAAATTATGCATTGAACTGCTCTTTGAGATTTTTGGTAGACTCATTAAGATTTGATTTCAGTATTAAGTTCCTAAAGAAGAGTTGTTTTCTATCTGTGTTAATGCTGTGGCGTTCTGTTTCATGAAAACCATCTGATTTTTGCCTTACCAAAAAGTAATAAAAAAAAATGAAACAAAACACCAAGATGTTGGATGCTTGGTAAGACCATTCATCTTACAGATATACAGGCATTGGTTCAACTTGGTTATGTTCACATGCATTCTTCCTTTTGGTGTCCCGGCTGGAAATGCCACTGCACTAAGACCCATGGTGTTAGATACATTTTTCAGGGTTGAAAATACCTACTGGGCTTTGGAAATGCCATTTATCTCTATATGCATAACTGGAGGTATCCGAAAATCCAAATCTATGAAAGAAAACAACCTGAACATTGGAATGGAAATTTAGAATTTCCTGAAACAATGGATTGCCACGTGCAAGGCTCTGGAGCACACGTTGGACACCATGTTATACTAATACATGTTGTAGCCCACACCATGTGTTTGCCTTCCCAGATGCTCTCAGCATCAACTGTCTCCCAGCACTGGCTGCTGTCCCTTCCTACAGCCCCAGCTGGAGCTGCTGGAGCAGGCTAGCCTAGCAGCAGTGCCGACTGCCCCAGCTCCCTGTGGTGAGCACAGCTCTGACACCCAGGCCAACCCCTGTGGCATCCACTGAGCCCTTGGCCCTTCTCAGCACTTCGGACTTAAGTGAGGCTCCATCTCTCCAGAGCATGATGCCTGGCTCCCTCCATTGCAGCCTAAAGGACCAGGTGACACAAGCAGGAACTATGGGCAAACTCTGATCCATTCGAGACAAGGGAGCCAGCCAGTATGTTCCCTTCTCTTCCTCAGCTGGCGTGTTCTGAGCACCGTGGTTCTGTGCAGCCCAACTGGAACCGTCTCACGTGGCCAGAAGACTGCCTGTGAAGCAACGGCTGGCTTTGTCATGCACCGTCTTGCTTTTGCTTTCCCTACTGCTAGACTCTATTTCTCTCTTCCCTTATTCTTGATGCAGTGGGATTTGACCTCCTAATGATGCACCAACACTGAAGGTTGAGAGCCTCATGTCCTGTCTTCTAGGGAAGTCTAGCTAGGGTGCATACACACGGACATGGATGTATGCAGGTTTCTTGTCTACACTGCATGTCACACTGAAAAACTGGAAATGTTCATCAAAAGAAAGACTGACTATAAAAATGTGGGTGCATTCAAATTATGCAATACTACGCATCCTTTAAGAAAACTGAGGTCTATCTCCATTGAAGGGTCTCTGAGCTACATTGTTAAATGAAATAAAGAGAAACGTGTAGAAATGTGATCGTTGCCTAGTTTTCCAACGTGATATGTGTGTATTTATCTTCTATTTTCCCACTTTTTCATTGTGGGAAAATACACATAGCATATAATTTACCATTTTAACCAGTTTTGTGTGTACATTACAGTGGTGTTAAATACATTCATAGTGTTATGCATCCATCACCATCTATTTCCGCAACTCTTTTCATTTTTTAAAACTGAAGCTCTCTATCCATTAAACAATAACTACACATTTTCCCCCATCCCAAGCACCTTGCAACTATGTCTGTCTCCATAACTTGGACTATTCTAAGGACCTCACATAAGTGAAATCATAACTGCATTTGTCTTTTTGTGACTGGTGTATTTCACTTACAGAATGTTCTCAAGTTTCATCCATATTGCAGCATGTATTAGAATGTCTTTCTTTTCTAAGGCTGAATAATAATTCATTGTATGTTTATACATTTTTATAATAATAATAATTACAATATTAACATTAATATTAAAACAAAATGAATAAGAAAACTATTATACAAAATAGAATCAAGTATTTTCGTAAGCAATTTGCATATATTAATTTATTTAATTTTCCCATTAATCCATTATTTCCCCCATTTTCCAGGTAAAGAAACTACAGCAGTTTTTGTAAGAGCATCCTGGGGTTGTCCTTCTTACTATTTTCCTGTGTTTAAGAGACAAAGGAGAGATCAAAGGGAAGCAGTGACTTGCAAGAGCTGTTTACATATTTAGTAGTTTTGGAAATTAAATGTAAAGGATTTAGAAAACACATGAAAATATCTACGGCATTTGTATAAACACACACACAACATACATATATATACACACAGGTAGTAAAGTCTTAGCTAGAGAACTCTACTCAGTGTCTGTAACAACATATTTGATATGTTATATTGTAATGACATGAAATATTGGGAATATGTCAGCAGTTAAGTTTTGCCAAGTGTATTGAAATGAATGCATTTATCATATTGATCACAGCACACTTCTCTTTGAGCAACTTAAAAACAAAGTGCATTGATCACTAGTATGTCATTTTGTTTGAGAATTTACATAAACACAAATCACAGCATTCCAACATGGAACCTTCCTGAACACCATCATTCTATTTCCAAGCCTGCACATTGACATAATAAAGTTAAGTGCAAGGTGCTACAAAACTCAGCATCTACAGAAAAGCCAATTTATGGCTGCTATGGGACTATCACTTGCAATTTGCTCATGCAAAAGTAAAAAAAAAAAAAAAATTAAATCAGAGTTTTTCCTAGAAAGAAAGGGTATTGGCCTCAGATAATTGATTCCTATAAATAACTATACTTTATTGAAATGTCTTTATTTACATAGGATGCCTTTAGGTTCTTCATTTCAGTAACACCTTTCAAATAATTAAGTGTTGGTCAACTATGTCAAGAGGAAAGAAGTTAATCAAATGCTCTTCTGCAACAAGACATAAACAGTGGAGCAATTAATTTTCCAGAACCAAATTGATGAGTAGGGAGTGCTCATCAATTTGCCTAGTATTTGACAACCCCCGAATTTACCAGCTTTCTTAGCCTGGTAAATGATTAGAAGAGTGCACCAAAAATTTTCTGTTGTAACAATAGTTAAATAAATTGTGAAGGTAAATAATATGTATCCAGTTGATATCCCAAGGGTTATCTTACTTTCTTAAATTCCAAGCAAAATATTATTCTCTGCATGGTTTACTCTGAGCAAAAATAAAATACAATAAAATTAGGAACTGAAACTTTCAGAGAACTGATGATTAGTAATAAGCCCAACAACTGAAATCTGCATGGTATTCAAGCATGTTCCGCATTAGGGAATGAGAAGGTCACAGAATATAGGGTTCTGTATTGATGATAAGGTTACAATAACCAGATCACAAAAATGTAAGGACTCTGCATTTTTGCGACCTACATCTTTGGCTTTTCATCCATCTCATTATGTTTATAATAATTAAATAGAAAACGAGTTTGGAAGACTGAGTTTGAAAATTATTTTTTCATTTTAAAACTTTGGTCTTATTTTTTATTTATTTCTTTATAAACCTGGTAAAGGGAAAAGAGCATTGGAGCTAACATTTGAACTTTGGTTCGGATTCTCACTCAGTTACTTAGAAGTTGTGTGCCACTGGGAAAATAGTTGAGCTTCTCCGAGCCTCTATTGATGTAAAAGAGTTAATAATACTCATTTTGTGGGGATTAAATGTGCCTAGCGTGAAGTAGATATTAAAATGCACTTTTTAAAAAAAGAAAGAAGAAACCAATAGAATGGACAGATTTCTCTTATCAGTGTTACCTAGAGAAACAAGAGGGACGTGAACCCCACAGAAGGGTACCTGTCAAAGACAGTAGTGGTTATTGTCTTGCTTTGTCATTTTGAAAACAAATCCTTCCAGGAGTCAATAGATTACCGGATATATATGTATACAATATTGGTGGTATTACTAAGTACCAAGAAAGGGAAGAGATTTAATGTGAATTTCTAGAAAGCCTGGTAAATTGAGTTTTTGTAGAAAGCTTTTCATCTTAAACGAAATGGTGACCATCCCCCTCTTAAACTGATGTCATAAACTATGCAGTTGAGGATGACATAATTCTAGTCGCTTTGAATTAGCAGTGCAGTTGGATTACTGTTATTGATGGCTCTCACAGGCATACACCATTAAGGTGTCAAAAATGAAGAGGCTTAATATGACATAATACCAGCCTTTTAAATTTAGATGTTGCTGTTAGGTTACATCTCAAAGATTTCCTGTGTAAAATGTACATGGACAGAAATAAATTTTTTAAAAAAAATTTTTAAATTATCTACACGGGAAGATTAAAGCTCTTCAATGATTTTCTTTCAAACCCATTATTAAATTTAGTTAAAATTAAATGGAAAAAAATATTTCCTAAAATGCACAACAATGAAGAATAATTTTTAAAGTAGGGCCTTTTAAAAACTAGTCAACTAATAGATTGATCTTCTATTTTTGATTAGGGTAGAGCTTTTCTCTCTTTTATGTTAAAGTAGTGTACATGAATTTTGCATGAGAACAACCGTGGTTGATGGGAAGTCTCTCCCCTCCCCCATGGAGTGCAAAAAGAAGAATGCAAAACTGAAGTGCACTGTACTTACATCTAGGTAAAACTTATATCTACGCAATAATGGAAATTGTTATGATAAAATATCGGGGAAATAATCAATATTCTTCCCCAAATGATCCTCTGATAAGTTGTATCATTTTTAAAGTGGGGAAAAATGTCAAAGTTGTATATTTATTAATTAATCAAAGTCATCAGTTAAATGCATAGAGAAAATGAAGTCACTGATTTCAGCCACTGATTTATTGCAGTAAATTCCAAGATTATTAATGAGATTTTATTCAAAACAGGGGCAGTATGTATTATTTTCTTAAGATCCCTAAACCAGAAGTTTGTGAAACTACAAATATTTTAATTTTCTAAATAAGGGACTCCCATCATTATATATGAGAATCATTTCAATGCATGTCACCAAAATAAAACAAGAATTAGATGCGTTGGGTAAAGCGTTAAGGAATTTTGAATTTTAAAATATCAACACACCAAAAGTAAAAATAAAAGAATGAGTATTTCCACAACATGGAATATTATGCAGCTGTTAAAAAGAATGAATTTCTATTACACCAGATGATTTAGAAAGATCCTCAGGAATTATATGCATAACTTTATAATACACACATATAAATGCATGTAATTGTTAGGTAATATTTAAATATGCCTTTCAGAATACCAGTGAAGTACGAATGGAGCTTGCAGGACTGGAAGTTGCTCTGAGTGAGTCAGTGAGTGAGTGGGGAGTGGATGTGATTCCTAGCAAATTTCTGTGCACTACTGTAGACTTTAGAAATACTGTATGCTCAGGGTACACTAAATTTATTTTTAAAAAGTTTCTTTCTTCAATAATAAATTAACCTTAGCTTACTGTGACATTTTTACTTTATAAACATTTCAATTTTTTTTTTTAAAAAATTGACTTTTGTAATAGCACTTAGCTTAAAACACAGACACAGTCTACAGTTGTACAAAAATATTTTCCTTCTCGATATTATTGCATAAACTTATTTTCTATTTTTCTATTTAAAATTTTTATTATTGTTTTTTACTTTTAAAATGTTTTGTTAAAAACTAAGATGCAAGCACAGACATCAGCCTAGGCTTACACAGGGTCAGGATCACCAGTATCACTGTCTTCACCTCCACATCTTGTCCCACTGGAAGGTCTTCAGGGGCAGTAACAGGCATGGAGTTGTCATCTCCTATGACAACAATGCCTTCTTCTGTCTTCTGGATATGTCCTGGAGGACCTGCCTGAGGCTATTTTACAGTTAACTTCTTTTTTGGAATAAGTAGAAGGAATACACTCTAAAATTATGATGAAAAGTATAGTACAATAAATACATAAACCAATAACATGTCTTATTTATCAACATTATCAAGTGTAATGCACCACACATAATTGTTATGTGTCAGACTTTTATATGACTGGCAGTGCAGTGGGTTTGTTGACACCACCATCACCAGAAACACATCAGCAACATCTTGGGCCAGCACGTTACCATGCTCAGAAGTCATCGGACAATAGGAATTTTTCAGCTCCATTATAATCTCATAGGACCCCCTTTGTATATGCGGCCCATCTTTGACAGAAAGGTCTTTATGCAGCACATTACTGTAATCTCACACAAACATGCCCTTAAATGTTTACAGAAACATTATTGAAAATAGCCAAAAAGTGCAGACAACCCAATAGTCCATCAAGAGATAAAAGGAACAAACAAAATGTGTCCTATCCATGCAAAGGAATATTGTTCAGCCATAACAAGGAAGGAAGTGCTAATACATGTCCTGCAGCATGGATGAACCTTGAAAATATGAGAAGCAAAATAAGCTGGTCACAAAATAACACCACATGTTATATGACTCCATTCGTGTGCAATGTGCACAAGAGGGAAATCCACAGGGACAGAAGGGAGAT
>VBSM01001927.1:2446401-2468695 GCA_008086735.1 Cheirogaleus medius | reverse complement strand
AAAAGGTATTATTCTTTTTTTTTATACTGAGTAGTACTTCATGGTATACACATACCACATTTTGCTAATCCACTCATAAATTGATGGGCACTTGGGTTGATTCTACATCTTTGCAATTGTGAGTTGTGATGCAATAAACATTCAAGTATGGGTGTCCTTTTAATGAAAAGTCTTCTTTTCTTTAGGTAGATACCCAGTAGTGGGCTTGCTGGATCAAATAGGGTTGACCTACTTTTAGTTCTTTGAGGAATCTCTCAAAGAGCTGTTTTCCATAGGGATTGTACTCACCATATAAGCAAAAGCAAAAACAAAGACCATATGTTCATCCCAATAGATGCAGAAAAGCATTCAACACAATCCAGCACCCTTTCATGATAAAACCCCTCAGCACACTATGCATAGAAGGACTATATCTCAGAACCGTAAAAGCCATATTTGACATGTGCACAGCCAACATCATACTGAATGGGGAAAAGTTGAAAGCATTCCCCCTAAGAACTTGAACAAGACAAGGATGCCCACTGTTACCACTTCTGTTCAACATAGTGCTGGAAGTCCTAGCCAGAGCAATCAGGCAAGGGAAAGAAAGTATATATAAATCGAGAAAGAGGAGGTCAAACTGTTGCTCTTCACTGATGATATGATATTGTATCTAGAAAACCCCAAAGTTTCCACCAAGAGTCTCCTGGAGTTGATAAATAAATTCAGCAAAGTCTCATGATACAAAATCAATGATCTTAATTTTTCTAATGCCTCTCTTTTCTACAAATAGTTTGTCAAAACACAAGCAGGTTAATTGCCTGCTAGCCCTCTGGCCCATGTAAATGAAAAACATCTCCATCCATTTACAGTCCACTTACATTTACTATTACTAGTTTTTGAATCCTGATAACATATATTTTCAAAAATACAAACTATCTGAAGAAGTTGAGAATGAATAAAGCATTGGATACCTTTTCTTCTCTACTAATCACAGCCATAGATTTTGATGGTATACAGTGGCTGGACTTCGTTGGCATCTGGCTTGTGATACAGCAAGAACCATAATATGATCCTCTGGGGAGCAGCTGGGATGATGAGAATAGTCACAAAGCACCAAAAATCACACACAACTTTATTTTACTTTCCTGGAGAACACTGGCATATAAGTAAATTTGGAGGATTACAACATTTAATATAAAGAAAGAGAAGATGAAAGTATCTGCAAGTTTTAGTAATTTGAACTCCACCAGAAAAGAAATGAGGGAGAATAGAAAGAGATCATATTAATAGTCACCATACTGATGACATCACAAGTCATTAGAACATGCCATACATTTTATTTTACCCAGGAATTTTTGGGAAGCTTTATTCCAGCTGATATTTTAAAATACCTGAAGTAGCCAGCAAATATGATTATCTACATCTTATAGCTGCTGATGTCCACACTCCTGGGGCTTTAGTAATAGCATGTGGAGACAGCAGAACAGGCTCAGATTTTATGATTCTGAATTTGTTGCTCTCTATTTAGCCACACACACCCCATTGCTAGAGAGTTGTGGCATTGATATAGCGTGTTAGGAGAGAGAACATCACTTATAATACAAGAACATCCCATTTCTTGGGATTCAATTGTAACGGATAGTATGCTTTCTTCAAAGAATTCACCACTTCCTCTTTCAAAATACAAATTCCCACTTGATTAAGTGAATTTACCTACTTATTTGAATAGCAAGGGCTGTAGGCATATCCCTCATTACTAGGGAATTCCAATGATGCCTTGAGTTTTATTTGTGTATAGCTATAAGAAATTCCATAGTGCATGCAGAATGTGCATAAAACATGAGAAAATGTATTATCTATAATACATTATTGCATAGTGTGAGATTTTTAAATTTCTGTGGAAATACTAAAGTAGTATCTAGATTTGCTTTTTGGGCAGATATGCATCTTTATGAGGCTACTTTATTTTGTGATAAAATTTATCTAATTAATGGATTCTTAAACTGATTGGATTATATTTGGCACATGTTCCCAAGCTGTTCGTATCTGCTTCAATTCAGCAATACTTCTAAATGGAATTGCATAATAATCCTTTATGTTTATAAAATGTTTGTGCATCTATGACATGACTTGAATGTCACAGTGACTTGGCTACAGAGGAGAAGAGAGGAACTATGCCTCACAGAAGGTTCCGTGTCTTGCCTGATATAACCCAGGTCTCATGTATCAATTCTGTATCTTTTTATATTTAAGAAAGAATTTCACTACATCCTGCTTCTTCTAGTGTAGCAGAACGTAGGGCATGTGGCCTAAGAGAGATCCCAATGATTATTTGTAGATTAAGCATTATTTTTTTCAGCATTAGGAAGTTTGAGGAAAGATGGCAACGTGAAGGTATACACCTGGGAGTTAAGAAAAAAAAATCTCAAATCACCTACCTACAAAAATAGTAACAATTACCCTTTCATTTGTGCTTACTATATATATTGTCCTCATTTTAATGAATAGAAAACCGAGTCTTTTGTCATATTAAAAAAAAAGGGAAACCAAGAACAAATGTCTTCATGTCTGAACACAAAGCGAGGTATTCTTTAAACTATGAGCTATTCAGCCTTCCTAAGGAAATGATGCAGCCAGTTGAATGACGGAAAGCACAGTCTTGAATTATTCTGAATTTTCAGTTCAATTTAGTGATTTCATAGAGCTCTACCATATTAATTTATTTTCATGCCTTTCTTGGCTTAGTCTTCATTTTTTCTAGATAATTTTCTTATTTCTGTCATTCTGAAAGGATGTCGACCATTTTCTTATGGCTCTTTGAGCTTGTGGTTACCATCAACAGGAAAAGTATCACAAAAATAGCTATAATTTATTTCTGCTCACATTTATATTTTAATTGCCAAATTAAAATTTTTACCAAACAATATAAGTGTATATTATTTGTTATTATTCTTTGATAAGGTTTCTGGATACTCAGGCTCGTATGGGCTGCTCTAATTGTGCCCAGCCCTGCATCCATGATGGTCTGCACTCTCCTTTTTGTGGAGCCAGGTTGCTGCTGCTACCCACCAATGTGCATCATCCTCTGTCCAGACCAAGGAAGGATGCTGCCTAAATGCAGTCTGACGAGCACCTCCACGTGCACAGAGCAGTGGTTGGAGAGTGTTTGTCTCAGCTCAGGTTCCCCTCAGGTGTTTTCCTTGGCTAGAGAGAGGCACAGTTGGGTGAATATAGTGTTACCAAGATGAGAAGCTTCCATGATTGGTAAACCAAGATGTTGGTGAGTACAATAATTTTGTAGGTGTAGCAATTATAAGAAAACCAACTAGTTGATGGATTAACAGATATTGCCAAGCTTACCTATGTTAACGTATATACTTCTCCTGACTCAGAGAAGCCTAAGGGCGAAATCGCTCTGCACTCAAAGGCCCCCGGACCTTGTTGGCTTTTCCGCTGGTACCTATGGAACTTCCACTCACGGATGCTTCGTCCTTGAGAATGTTACCCTGTTTTGTGACAAAGCAGCTAAGTTTCTCTACGTGTGCATTTTCAATCCAATGATTTTATCTGAAAGAACCCTACAGGAACATTTCCACAGAGTGCCTTTGTCATTTAGTATAAAAAGACTCATGCAGACAGGGGAGAGGACAGATGATATTTGTTAATTGAATACTTGGTATTCCGATCTTATGAGAAGAACATTTGAAGACATTTACCAGGATATGTAAATGCTTCTTATTCTATAGACATCGGAAGTTGAAATTTTAACACAAAGGAAAGTAAAGTCACAATTAAGGTAACATATACCACACATACATTTATGAATATGTTTGACATAAATTTGACAACCATATTGCTAGAAATTAGTTGGGAAATTTAATTGCCCTATAAACCTTGCAAAAAATTACATAAGATAAATTTGGAAGGCCTTTTTCAATATCATGTAAATGGACATGAATACTCTATTTGAGCATGAGTTATGGTGTCTGATGTAACTGTTATATGAAGAATTTTTAACAGTGGTGTTTAGCTTTTCTTAAGTGTAAAATGCCAAGTAAATATTAGTATCATAATAGTGTTTATTATTTATTTTGTCAAAAGCATCTTCATTCTGAACTGAAGGACAACAATGCAGTGCGAGGAAATATAATCCATATGCTGTTGTTTCTTTTAAATATATAAAATAAGAATAGCTAGTACCATAAAAGTGTTGGTTGTTGCTACTACATGCTGTTCTAGGTATTTTATATTTCCTAAGCTATGTATTTGTCACCAGCCATGGAAAGTAGAGAATATCATTTTTTTACATTTTGTAAATGAGGAAACACAGTCACATAAATTACAGGCCTTGGAATCAGAAACCTAGTTCCAGATCTTGTTCTCGCTACTTAACAAACAGAACTTTCTTTAGTAAACAACGTAACTCCTTTGATTCTTGATACTGCAAAGTAGGAAAAAAAGGAGACTGTATAATTCTGTGATGAGGCTAAAATGAAATGAAAATATTTCTGTTTTTCAGACTACCAAGCAATGTGTAATTATTATAATTAGACTATGAGTTATGTTTGAAATTGTAATTTCTCACCTGTATAAGGATTATTTTTCTATCTAAACATTTATTCTTGTATTCATACCTTTGCCCTTTCTCTAAAGATGTTACTTTTATTGCCATTTCCCCCCTAAACACATGTCAAGTGGCTTGATATATGTTTTATTCAGGGAAATATGTATGTATGTATGCACACATACATATATCAATTATGCATATATCTATGCTATTCTCCTCATATGTGCATTTTACATATGTTATAATGTTAAAACTTTGCTGCTGAGACTGAATCTAGGTTTGGATTTACCAGGCTCTCTGGTAATGAGAATGTTAATCAAAAACCAATGTTATGTGGTACACTTTATTTAAAAAACGAATTGTTAAAAGGGTATTTTGCATAATGTTTATTGAAGGGACATTAAATGATACGATAGGCAATGTTCAAAACTATGGTTTTATAATTTAGCTGTTGTCAATTCCATAAAGCTAATATACTATTTTCTAGAATAAATCAGGGTTCTTCTTTGAGAAAATCATTAGTGAATTAGAACAATTTTTGTATTGCTGTACACTTTAAAACATTTGTTCAAGAGAACTCATGGTGATATTATATATTAAGAACACATAAATCTCATTAGTTACATAAATTGCACAGTTTTCGTGAATGGGCTTCAAGAGTTTCTATTCTGCATTATATATGTTCGGTTCAGTGTAACCTTCTGAATTGATTACAGCACATTGCCATTCATGTATAAAAAATGCTGGTCACTGGGTGCTGGCTTGACATTGTTATGAATGATGCATCATACCTGAATGTGAAATTTAGCTTTTTAACTCTAATATCATGCTAGGGTAGAAAGGCTAAAATATAGTGTTCGAGGAGGTGATGTTTATGGCTGATTGTCCTAATTTTCTTTGCCAGAGTTCTATCAAATCATTAACTATTTTCAGTTTTCACCAAATTATCCCATAGTCATAAGCTTCCAGCATTACCATATTACTCCTGATGATTTATTTCTAATCATATCAAGAGTACATATTCAGTGTGATAGCTGAATTATATTAATTTGACTACAAACAAAATTAAACAATTTAAAGTATTGATTATAATACCGTTCTCTTTCCATAAATCTGCCCTGCAATTCCATTGATTTTAAGTATGTGATTAAATGGTTTGATTCGATTCAGAAATTGTATTTTGATTATACGAGAAAACTCAAAGAGTAAGAAATTATAATTTTAAGTTGAAAAGTAAACTGAGCCCACTCTGCTAAAGCAGCGATGTCTGGCATATTGCCGATGACTGGAGTAAGAACTGGATACTCTGGGCTGTCTTCCGGGCCTACCCCTCGGGCGGGTGCATTTCTTTTCACTTCTACCTCTGTGAAAACACATGCTCCATTGTGCCAGTAGACATAAAGTGGGTTCCCAAGCAAGCTTCATTTTTTAAAAAATTTTTGTTATAGAATTTTTACTTGCATATGAAAACTGAGAGCATAAAAGAAAATTGCAAAAAATGTAATACATAACTTAATTGGGTAGCCCTGGCACGTATCAGTGGGAAAATCTTCATATTTTATCATTAACCACAACTCTAGGTTAAAATCAAATTCATATATGGGTATAGTGATATTTATATATGGTGTAATATATATGTATTTATGTAGATATTTATGTAGATTTATGTAGATATGTGTTTATGCTTATGTATAAATATATGCATACATGAATATACATACACATGATAAAACTATATATATATGAAGTATCACTCTTTGTATGTGTTCATAAATCCTAGTACATATTTTCCCTCTGGGAGCTCATAGACCTCTTTTCTTACCTGTGTTTTCTGCAGTTTTCCTTTCCTCGTGATTGGTGGCTGTAGACGCAGCATGTTTGCTGGCAATAGATGGGAGCTGTGGTTCTGCTAGAGACCCCAGAGGGCAGGCATCCATTCTGACTTTGGTATCCCTCCCATCTTCTCCTCTTTCATCCCCACCCTCAGCCCTGAGTCCTGCCACACCCTCCTCAGCTGGTTTTGCATCCAGAGGGATTGCTTTGTGTTAATCAGTTACAATCTCTTCTCCATCCTCTCGGACTTGAAAGGTGGCTCATATTTGGATATGGAAAAATGAGAAGGACATTCAGTCCTCTCTAGCTTCATGTTTTGGTCCTTTTTTCCTTTGGAAAAATAAAATAAAAGTTACTGATCTTTACAAAACGTGTCCTTATAATCTCCTTGAAAAAAAGAGTTAAAGCTGATCAATCTTTATTTCCCTGTGCCTAGCATAAACATGATGAGAGATGACATGAAGCGTTTTTGTGTATTGCATGAAAGGATGACCTGACGTAAATCTCATAGAGGATGCGAGTTAGTCATCTGGATGCATCAACCAGGTCTCTTGCTCTTTCCTCACCCACGGTATTAGGCAGCATGAGTGCAACTGTCTGTGCCATCCCATAATATCCCTCGATGTGTCTTCTGTTTCCAAAATCCTCAACAAAAGTATTGAAGCCAAGGCCACATCTTTCCTTCTTTAATATTCCACTCTACAGTGGCCCCACAAGGTCATGTGTTCCTAGGCTGGCTTAGTCCAGGGTGTGACATCCTGCCCTGACCCTACCTCAGAAGGCTGAGGGGGTCAGGACACAATTGCATATTGACTGTTGTATAGCCAACGCAAATGGATTTTTCAAAGGATTGTTCAAAGGATAAAACCACAAGGCTTTGGTCTTCTAACACATTCAGCCCTATTGATCTGCAGGGATTCAATGTGACACCTCCTGTTCTCAGTGATGTTGATCTAGATGCCATTGATTGACTCATACCTATCATTTCAAAATTTACATCACTCATAGTGGGATAGTACATAATTTTATGCAGTCAAGTCATAATTTAGAAGGAATTTTAAACTACTATGTAACTAATAAATTTTAAAAATGTAAGATGATTCACCTATGAAATGTGAGGATCCATCAATTCCTGTAGTAAACAGATAGAATTTCAAATCATTAGTTTATTCAACAAAACATAGGGTTGTATGACTAAATAATACATTTATCAATTAAATATTAACTACCATTATCCAACTAATCAATAAGTCTCCAACACTATAATTTTAGGGGATCTTATTTCAGTAAGCTAAAGATAATAGAGACATCTTTTGTTATTTTGGAACATTTCTTGTCAATGATCTCTACGCTAGGACAAAATACTGAAAGTATATGTCAAAGGATGCCCCTGCAGGATCTAGGATTGTCTACTGTGTTCACCTGTGTATACCAAATCTCTTGGTAGTATATAGCACATGGTAGGCAATGAAATAAAAATAAATCAAACAAAAAAGATAATATTTCATTATTCATGTAACTAAACCTTTGATAAAATCATTATTTTGAAGATGGAATAAATCTAATTTTCCTGCAATTTCCAGGGAATTAATTTTATATTCCAAGAAATAGAATGAAGCCACCATGTATGTGATTAAAATTTTTGTTTGAAATTATTTTCTAAAAGTTATTGCCATTGAAATTGTGTATCACTTTCTCATTGAAATATGGTGAAGCTCAGTCATGGTGTTAATTATACAATTGTTATTGATTAATTATTAATGTTCAATCCCTATTTATGTAATCAAGAATACATAATTATAAACATTTAAGAAACTTAGGTTAAATTGACCTGCTTATAAGTATTTTTAAGCTTCTGCTGTATTTAGATAATATAAATTCATAGAGGGCACAAAACCTGAGAATAGTGCTATGTATTCGAGAATTATTTTGTTGTATCTGAATGAAATTCAGTGACAACCCTAGACATTTTCAAGCAACAGTATAATTACTCCAAAATGCATTTTCTAAAAGTCTGTATGTCAGGGGTTTATCCTGTTTTCATCTTGAATTGCTGAGGATCCTTGAATCTCTCTTGCAATGTGCAAATTGAAGTTGTTATTGGTTGGGAGACTCTCTTAGAGACAAGGCAATGACATTCACCAGAGATTCGAACTTTGATGAATACGTTTTTTCTAGGGTTTCTGGGAAGAGCTAACACATTCACTAGTGTTTACTCATTATGATTGGGATAAAAAGAAAATCAGACAGCTTCTGATATTTATTTTTAGACACATTTCAGTTGTATTTAGGAAGATTATAGAAAACAAGGCGTATATGTAGGCTGAGTTCCATAAAATTAAACTTTAGTTTTAAGATAGAGTGAATGGCAGTTTTATGTTCTTCTGAACTGTTTTCATATTCTTAGGATATTTTATTTCTCTTCACAGCACAGGCTCTGGGTGGGAATAATTTGTTTATTTTTTAACAGAACAATCATTACTAGTGTGAACTAAAATAAAATTTTAAGGCTTACCCCCCCACCCCACTCCCCATGGACTGAATGGACCCCCTTGTGGCCAAAGGAATATCCTAAAACTAAATTGCCTGCCAGGAGGAGGGTGGTCAGACATGCCTCATCATGCCACCCTCCCTTCTTGGGGACTTCCTTTGTAACCCATTAACAGGCCTAAAGGTATGCAAGACAAACCTACAGGTCCTCAATTTACACAACAAATCTTTGTGTGTTGGCTTATCTCTGAGAACAGCTCCTTAGGTTAAAACATTCCAAGCCTTTAGACAAAGCTCCAAGTCTTTAACAATTATAAGCCAAAGAATCTTTAAACCCACCTATAACCTGTAAGCCCCCCCCATTCAAGATGGCCCATCTTTTTGGGCCAAACCAATGTATGGCTCCCACTTACTGATTTATGACTTTACCTGTAAGCACTGTCTCTCTGAAATGTATAAAACCAAACTAACCCAGCCAGAGCAAGTCCACTTGCTCTGCGCTTCCTGGGCATGCCTCTGGGTCATGATCCTCAAATGTGGCTCAGAGTAAATCTCTTTAAAATTACTTTACAAAGTTTGGCTTTTTTTTTCCCCGTTAACACTAGCATTGCATGTTTGATTTTTCTAAGCACATTTTCTTCTTGAATATATTCCTAAAGCCGAAACATGCAGTATTTCTTTTAGTCTATGAATTAATCAATGAAGCTTTTGTCAGTGATTTAGAGAGAGCTTAAGATATTTTTAGAAATAGTTTTTCTCAACTATGTAAATCTTGCATAAATATTAATATCTACATTTGCTAGAGGGATCTTAAAAATTGGTTTATATATTGTAATTTCTTGTGGAATCCAGTGATGTGAGTTTTGACAAATAAGACAAGGCTTTTTGTTTTTTTGTGGGTAGAATAGTGTATTCTTACAATTTTGTCAAGAAATGCATGGTAATGATACTATCAGTGTATACTGATGTGAGCAATATTACCTGGTTCTCAATGGTGTAATAGTGATGACATATCAATGACAATAACTTCTTTATAAAAAGTGAGATATTAAAAATGATTTCCTCTTTCCATAATAGCATCTGCAAAAATGCACAAGAACACAAACTTGAGGTCTTTCTTTTCCAGTTACTTTTGGAAGAAAGGCAATTTCCTTAAATAGTATTTTTTACTGTGTTTCCCTGAAAATAAGACATACCCATAAAATACGCCCTAGCAGGATTTCTAAGCATTTGCGCAATATAAGCCCCTACCCCAAAAATAAGACCTAGTGATGGGCGTGGCTGCGCAGCGCATCTGCACAACCCATGCATTTCGTCGCGGAGCGGTAAAGAAGACGAGCAGCCCTTCTCATCTGCCCCATCGTGACAGCTACTATCCCAGAGGTGACCGGAAAGGTGCGGGCAGCCCCACCAACAAGGTTGGCTCCCCCGATCAGGTCCCGGCCATCCTGTGCATGCAGCAAGCTGAGGCTTTGAGGGGAAAATAACACATCCCCTGAAAATAAGCCCTAGGGTGTCTTCTTGAGGAAAAATAAATGTAAGACCCTGTCTTATTTTCAGGGAAACATGGTAAATATTAATTTTATATCTTATGTCTTTAACTCAGAGTCAATTAGTAATCATTTTCTAATGACCTGTGGAAATATTCCACATAGATTTGAGTTAGTGTAAAAGAGAATGGAGGCATCTGTCTTTGATCAGAAGCAGACAGTGTCTGAAACAGGGAGTAGAACATCCTCAAACTTAAGAGTTGTTCATCTGTGCAGCACAGACTCTGACTGTGGCTGTTTCTCACTTAGACACGTAGGAAAGGCAGTTGAAGGGACAGCCGTGTTTATCTCGTTAGCTCACATGGAACAGCCAGCAAGCTTCATAGAGAGAAATAATTAGTTGTGTTCTCATTGCTGAGACTCCTGTCCAGCTGGGTAGGAGTTTTCAATGATGTCAAAGTCAATGTTGTATGAATAAATGACAGGACACATAAAACCTTGTTATTTCTTGGATCCCTGCTATAATAAGAAACTTTTACTTTCTCTCTTTATTCATTAATAAGAGTCAGTGTGTATTTGCATAACTTATTCTAATGTCCCATTAGAAAATTCTATCCAGAGAAATAGTCAATTCATTAGTGAACATTTCTCTAATTTGGTACTGATTTCACTGTATTAGAGAAAAAAAAATCACTTTTTTTCTTGTTTCTAGGCAAAACATATTTTTAAACATATTCTTAAACTGCATATTGTAAAGAGACTAAAAGATTTAGAGGAAGCAAAAGAATGAATCAGTACAAATTCTTTTTCTTGGTTCTGTGGCTCAATGAGCCAATAGATATTATTTCAACTTAGGAGGTATGGTTAGCAGAGCCCTATCAAAATTGTGGGTACCATGTATTATAAGACATTTTAATTCATGCTAAAGGATGAAAATCTCATGGATTTATCTTTCTCATGTCAATATTTACAGACACTTCTTGCTACTATGGCACCAACATATTGTCATTACTCCCCTAAGTGTAATAAGATAGCATTTTGTGAAATCGTGTTCCTCCGGAACCAAAATAGTCAAATATCAACAATTTTATATGATTCAACATAATATATGTTTAAATAAAACTATTCCTAATAGTTAAAATTACAGTGGGCTAATGTTCAGGTCAGTATGAAAGAAGGAACTTACTCATCAGAATCCATATTCCCAATTAATAGAATTAGGTCTTTCATACTTTATTTAAGCAGATTAACTTGAAATTCAGTAAAATTGGATTGTCCACAGTTCTCTTATTCAACCTTGTGGTTCACAACTTTCTAGACATTATAAGACAAGAAGTTAATGAGGCAGGGATAATTGTTGCTGCTGGACTCTTACTTTTCCCACTTTATCTTTTATGTGTTGTCGTAAAAATTGTTTCCAAAATTGATCATGTACTAGGCCACAAATCAGACCTCAACAAATTCCAGAAAAAAAAAAAGAAATTATACCATGTATCTTCTCAGATAACAGTGGTATAACGTTAGAGTTCAATTCCAACAGAAACACTCACCACTTCACAAAGTCATGGAAATTAAACAATCTATTGTTGAATGACTATTGGGTCAAGGAGGAGATACAGAGGGAAAGCAAAAGATTCTTTGAACTAAATGATAACGGGGACACAAGTTGCCAAAATCTGTGGGATACAGCAAAAGCATTCCTGAGAGGAAAACTAATAGCATTAAATGCTCACATCCAAAAAACAGCTCAAAAATCAACAAACTAATAAACTGTCTCAAGGAACTGGAAAAGGAAGAGGAAATCAATTCCAAACCTAGCAGAAGAAAAGAAATAACTAAGATCAGAGCAGAACTAAATGAAATTGAGAACAAAAGAACTAAACAGAAGATGAATAAAACGCACAGCTGGTTTTTCGGAAACATAAACAAAATTGACAGCCCTCTTGCTAGACTGACAAGAGCTAGAAGGGAAAGGACTTTAATAAACTCAATCAGAAATGAAAAAGGAGAGGTCACCACAGACACCACGGAAAGACAAAACATTATCTTTGAATACTATAAAAACATCTTCTATAGTATACTATAGTAAAATATGCTCCAAAACTACATACTATGGAGGAAATGGACAAGTTCTTGGAAACATACAACCTCCCTAAGTTCAACCAGGAGGAACTAGAATCCCTGAACAGACCAATATCAAGCACAGAAATTGGAGCAGCAAGTAAAAATGCTTTTCATTTACAGAGCACCTTTTTCTGGCATGGTAGAATCACTTTACTGACAGAATCTGATTAATCCTTTAAGTGTGGTGCCCATTTCCCTGGGAGGAATAGTACAGAAAATGAAACTCTTAGAACAAATATCCTTTTACTTTCTTTTAATATCATACCTATTTTATCCCACGTTTTCATCTTATATTTCAGGAGAGGCAGCAGTTTAATTTTATGATTCAGACCAAAGGTTCTTGCAGTTGTCTTCCAAATCATTTAATCTCTATGAATTAGTTTATAAAGGTCCCATCCTCAATTCTTTGCCTAACTTATATTGATGATATGCAAGATGTTTTCGTAGGCCGTTTCAATTTCTTCAGAGTAAATAACATTGTTATACATGAATTATGAAAATTTCCAGTTGACTGATTCTCATCGACTCACTGAGACATTAGAAAGTTGCTATTAAATTACCAATGCAATACAAAATTATATCATCTGCATATTTTCCTCCTATGCCAATTGAAAATACACCATCGTGTATATATATATAAATTTTTTTTCCTACTAAGTGTTAGAGATAATTGTCAAATAATGTCAAACATGCATCAGGTGGTATTATGAAGTAAAGCCTAAAAGACTTAGTTTCCCTACATAGTGTGAAGGTGTAATCAATTTACTATTGCCAATGAAATAAATTACCAAAAGACAAAAACAATGATGGTCATTTGTACATTTACAAAAGAGAAGTATAGTGATCAACATTTTAGACTATGAGAAAAGAAATTTGAATTTTATAAGCTAAATCATTTCATATAAATGATACATCTGAAAATCAACTGCCAACTCAGTACAGGGAATAAATGTGAGTAAATGTTACTCAGTTCTGAGATGTTTATATGAAAAATATTAAAATTATATGAAAAGGCTCAACGCCCTAACTATTTTTTGATTTACAAGGGATACTGAAGTCATTACTAGCTTAATTAAATACAGTGGCTGGTATTTTTATCTGATGTTTACACTCGGCTAATCCCTGTTCTAAGTACTTTATAGCTATTCACTTGATATTCTCTTTAATATTGTGATGGAGATACTGTTATCACCCCATTTATAAAAAAGGAAACTGACAGAGATGAGGAAATCGGTTTAGGTTTACTCACTTGGTAAGTGACTGAACTTGGATTTGAATGGCCCTGTTCAATAGCGTAGCCATCTGCCAAGTGTGTCTGTTGAGCATTAAATATGTGTCTAAACCATACTGATATGTGTGGAAAGGGTAAAATACATACCAGATTTCAAAAAAATTAGTGTAAGAAAAAATGTGAAATATCTCATTAATTTTCATAATGATTACTTGTTGAAATGACAACTATCTTGGATGTGTTAGGTGAAATGTTATTAAATTCAATTTTATCTGTTTCTTTTTACTTTTTAAAAAGAGAGCCATTAGAAAATTTAAAATTACATACGTGCCTTGCCTTATTTCTACTGCAAAGCACAGGTCAACACTTTTGTCTGGCTCTAGAGGCTGCTGCCTTAAACTTAATGCCCCTTATTTTAGAGCGAAACTAAGTTTGAGATTGCTATTCATGTTTAGTGGCAATCGACAAGGAGTCTCTTAATAATTTATACATACAGTATTCTTAGGTGGCAGGTAATGTTTGGAGATTTAAATTACACTCCTTACTGCTTAAAATGTTGAGTATTTAATAGGAACTTTGGGAAGTAATTATTTTATCCCACAGTGATACACTGGAGACTCTTGATGTGGATGTGTAATATTAATATACACAACACATTTAATTGATTTTCTTATTGGCCTTTTTTAAAGAGCATTTTTCCTAATTTATAAGAAGAGTGCACTAGAAAGAACTTTCTAATATATTTTTACCCCCAAAGAATAATGTTTGTGAATTTAGGAACTAGCAAGACACGTATTTGTCATGAATGGCCCCAACAATTGTCCCTGAATTAACAGCTGTGCCTACTTTTATTGGTAATAAGATCCCTCTGTGTGGGCCTCTGTGATTTGGCAGCCAGTGGCAGCAAAGCTCTATTCATCCCTCTCCGACTGGAGAGTAAAACTTTCCAAAAGATGACTCAATGAGAAGAAAAGCAAAATGTCCCCCAATTATATAAACATGATTTTGTTGGTCGCTTACATTCTTGAGTAATGATTACTGTCCCTGACCCAACATAATTCATTTCAGTTATTAGAAAACATAGCTTTAGAATATTGGACTCAAACGTATCCAAAAGATACGGAGAGAAAACTTTTAAATCATGAAGCACTACCACTTTAATATATGACTCTTGGCCTGGGGGATGTGAAAAATGGTCCTGAGATTCTAAATCAGTTTATTTTTTAATGTTTTCTCCCATTAGGCAATCTTTGAGTGGTCACATCGAAGAGAGTAGGTTTTAGAACCAAAGTGTTCTAAATAGTGCCGACCAAGTGGCAAAGACTGTTTGCTTGGTCGCGGGCCGTGTCCTGTTTAATTTCAAGGTGAGATGATCACCACCACATCTACTACAATAAGTGTCCGGGAACATATTAAGTCGTTGTATTACTAAAAGCTTCGTTCTACCCAAAGGATCTAAGAGGGAGTGCTTTGTTCTCTATGGTTATTATTTGAGAATGCAGGAACAAGCTTTAGGTAAGTTACATGAGCTTAGTCTTTCAGATCGTTTATCTGTCCTTTGTTTTGAAATCCCCAGGATGTAGCAAAAGGACATACAATCTAGACGGTGCTCTAGACAAGTGTTTGTCTCAGGAAGGGCTGATGGAAAGAGACATTTTCCTTTCCGCAGTGTAAAAAGGTAGCACCATTTCTACAACTAGCACCTGAGGTGAACCTGCCTGATCGTCATTCTTAGCACAGCAACCCAAAGCCACTGCTGACTGGCAGGTGCTAGCAACCTGCATACCACTCCTCTATTCCACACCATCTGAACTGTGGAGGTGGATATTCCTCTGTTGCTCATTATCCAGGAAACTTAAATGCAAGTGAACATGCTTATTATAAATACATTGAGCCCACATTAGTATTATTTACAGAACTCAACCAGTTGTACTATCCATGGAGAGTAATGAGATAGAGAATGGATTTGCATTCCACTGCTTGGAAAATGTTTCCAGGTGAATTTATTAAACTTAGAAGAGCATTAGATCTTTAAGAATAAACTCTTAATATCAATGTTAACAATAATGACATAGTTTATTATTAATACTATAGCTGGCCCCTATTGACCTATTATTTTAAATATATGATTAGGTTCTTAAATTATTAATAATAAGGTGACAGGTAGTATTTTTATTCTGTTTAACAGATGAAAAAACATATAGATATATACACACATATATGTGCATATATGTATTAATACTTACTATGCTAGGATTATTAATGTCGCCATCTACTATTACTACAAAAGTGCTGAGTAACCATTCCAAAACTCAGTGCCACATAACAATAAGCATTTATTTGCCTCATGCATATGTGGTTTCTCTGAGTTTGGTCGATTCAAGCTGGACTGGGCTGTTTGGCTACAGGGCAACCTCTCAGCTCTGGTATGCGCCGTGAGTCTTTCATTTTTGTGGGCGTATTAGGCTACCTGGAGCACGTTTTTCCTCAAGGTGATGAGGGAGGCTCAAGAGAGCACGGCCCCTTTACACCTAGGTTTGGAACTGGTACACTGTCACCTGTACCCTTGGAAGTTAGCCGAGGCTCATTATATAGCTATCCCCAAATCAATATGGCTGGTGAATATTGGGGAATGTGGTTGGCTTCTTGTGGGAGGAGCTGGAAAGCTACAGGGTGACCTGTGGAGACTCAGGAAGGAATGAAAAACTGGGAGCAATAATTCCATCTACCATAATCACGGACTTAAATTACTTGAGTACTCTTCTGTATTTTCCATTAACTTTCCATGAGAATGTGTTCTGTGATTAAAAAGAAGTAAAATACATATTTTCATATGTTAAGATGAGTCTATTTTAAGATGATGAAGTAGGCGAGATGACATTTGAAGTTGCTTTTTGTAATGTAGTTCTTTTTTTTTTTTTTAAAGCATAGTAAATTTATTGAATCAAAATTTTATGTGACACGGAGGTCTTCAAAAGACCCGGGGAAAAGTGTTTTTATGCTTAGGTTCGGTGGAGAATGGGCAGCCGTGGAAGAATGTGATTGGACAGAGGCCATGGTAGGACCTCATGGTGATAGGCCAGGAGTGGAGGTGGGGGCCAGCAAGGCCTGTCTGTTGAGATTCTCCTTCAGCTCTCCATGTAGCGTTCCTTCCTCCTCACACAGGGCAGGACTCCTCTGTACCAAGGGTCTTTATGATCTTCTCAGAGAATTTCCTTATGGGAAGCTCCTACACGGAAATGCAGGGAAGGCTAGAGTGGTATTTCTAGGTGTTCTGGCTTGCTTTGGGGGTCAGGCATTCCAGTTTCTATAACCCGTCTTGGGGAAGAGGGATTCTAGTTTCTGTGACTCACTTCAGAGGAGAAGGAGAGGTGAGAGACGGGAGGGTAGGAGAAGGTCAGAGAGAAACTTTGCTTCCGAGGCCTCCAGTCTCCTTTAGTTCAAAGTACTCTGGGTGCCAAATCTCCATACTTTGGGGAACCATTTTACAAGCCCCAAGAATTATTGGAATGTCAGAAAATGGGGAGACTATGTGAGTTAAAAAAATGAATGAAATAAAAATGTTACCTAGAATTGAAAAATAAATAGTAGGTAGCATAGGAATATGTGCAATGTGGAACTACTTGTTCATTCAACACTTGTGAAGGGTGAGGTGCTCTCCAGGCAGTGATTTAATTTATTTTTTATGGTGCTTTCATCTTTCCTTGGTTCCCTCAAATTCATAGCACAAGAACTCAAGATAACCGCATAACTAGATTTCTGTGATTAAGTGGGTGGTTTTCAAATGAACTTCTCTGTTGCATGAATGGGCTTAACAAACTGTATTCCACATCCAGCATGCAGGAAATGTGACCAGGGCCAAAAGGCATCTGTTCTTTCGTGGCTTCAGAATGATTCTAATTACTGCATCTGGATGAGAATAGAAAATTAATTCCCTTTTTTAAAAAATGATATTTATCTCCACATTTTCCCTCTTTTAAAATATGACAGTAGTATAATGTAGGGAAAAGAGCTGGGGAGGAAAGAAGTAAATTCAATTTAAACAAAATGCATTGCCTGTCCAAACGTGGGGGCAGGGAGGGTGTTAATGGTACTAACATCTACCAGGGACTTTTTACATCATAGGCCGTTGCTTTACCCACAGGCTGGAGGCTACAGACGACTCCAAGCCAACAAAACAGAAAACGGATAGAATGAGGGTGGAACTATGCTGCCTTCCCAGGATCTAGCATGACTTTGGTTACGTTATAGCCCCTACCTTGATCCTAGGCTGGTGTGTTTGAAACTACAGCAGGAGAATCGGTGGTGGTTTACTGTCTGGCTGCCTCACCTGAAATTAAGTCATCATTTTCTAGAGATAGCTACAAAGTTAGGTAACCCAATGTTTGTGTTGCATTTGCTGCAAAAATTAGATGTTATGGGCCCGTAGATGATGCTAAAAGTAAGGTTCTGTCATTTCACATGTTTCATCGGGACAGCTTAGGTAATTATTAATATTTTGTTGAAAAGTGTGAGAAAGAAAAGATAGTCTAACAAAGGCTCAGATTTACCTGAGGTCCACTAGCCATCTCATTTTAGTTCCCATTAACGGATAAATGCATAATAATTTATAGGACAACATTTGTGCTACATTTTAAGGGGAGCTTGTATTCTTGGGTTGACCATGTTCCAGGACTATCTTTCATCATGAAGGTATTATCCTTGAATCGTCCTGTATTCATCAATGGAATATGACAGAGTCTGAAATTTGAAGAAATGGTAATACGATTCTTTATTAGGTCAGTTCTATTATCTACATGCAAATTATTTTATTTCAAAATAATTTATGTATTTAAAGAGGCCTCACAAGCATTAAGTAATGTAACACATGCGGCACTTCCTCCATCTTGGCTCGGTTCTTAAGCTCCACTTCAAATCCAGTGCAAGTGAGAGAGAAAGGTTAAGTGATACGATTAGGCAGTGTGGCAGAGTGACAGTCCCGAGTGCCAGAATAGCGCTGGCAGACTTCTCAACTCAGACGTTGCAACCCACTAGGCATCCTGGCTGTGCTAAGCAAGGACTTAGTCACGTGAAGAACAAGAAATGATTTATCATAGTATATGTGCTGCCGAAGCGAGCACGGATTTATCATAGTAGAGCGCAGTAAGAATAAGATCACGAATTGGCAAAGTGCTTCATAACTTTCAAAGAGCATTTAACTGTTATATAAAAGAAAGCATATTACATATGTTAATAAGCACATACCAAATATATATGAGAGTGTGCAACACACATGTGTTCTTGAAATATCATTTTAGGGCTACATGGATCTCAGATATTATCTCACTAAACAAATGTGTGAACTAACGTCCAGAAAGAAAAGTTAACATCACAGAAGAATCAGGTCTATATCTAATTTTATATGCTGATACTATGTTACCAGTTGGATAGTTGGGTACTTTAAACAATCTCAAATTTGAGTTACTCTATTATTACAAAGCTTATCTTCTTCTTTACCCTACTGTCTTCCGGATGCAGAATTAATCCATGTGTGTTTACCAGGAAGTAGATATTAATTTCAAGTTCCTATCTCTTTTAATTGTTAATGTGCTCTTTTTAAGTGGTTTATGTTTTAGAGAAGCACATCTAGAAACAGATTGCTTACGGGACAAATTCAGCAACAAATTGTTTCTATATTTGTCAAAAGGTACCCTGTTTAGGTGACGGGTATATTAAAGCCTGTACTTCGCTGTGCAATTTGTTCATGTAACAATAAACCACTTAAACCTTTTAAATCGACTTAAATTAAAAATGAGAAAAATAGGAATCAGGTATCATATCACTATGTTAGTTTTTCTACAAATAAATTATAGTATGTAAACAGAAAAATAAGAAAAGTGTCCATGTATTTCATAAGGCAGTCATATTGATACAATGTAAGCATAAGTTATTGATTTCACATTTTGATCAGTGAAAATTCTCTGTAATATTGTCTCTCGTTACCTTTCCTCCATTTCTTTTTTTCCTTCCTTCCCTCCCTTCCTCTCTTGCTTCATCCCTTTCTTCCTTCCCTCCTTCCTACCTCAAAGGCCTAAGTTTCTAACATTTTCTCTTTCTTCTTTCCTCCTTCCCTCCCTTCTTTTCTCTCTCATCTCCATTCTTTTTTTCTAGTGATAATATAAATTAAGTCGGGAGTTCCTTCTTACATTAAAAAAAAATCACATTTACACTGAAAACTGTGCACGATTGGCAATTTATCCAGTATTTGCATAGAAAGATTCGTGATGTGTCTTTTTAAAATGCTTATATCAAAGTCAATTGATTCTCTATTATATTTCTAATTTCTGAATATCCCATAATATGAGTTTTTTTCAATTATTAATCATTTCTGTTCTGTTGCTTTTCTAGCGCCGATGATTAGAGACCCATATTTTTTAGAGCCTTAGAAGACGTATTTTAATTTATCTAGATAAATACAGTCTGAATTTTATGGAAATCAATTCTTTATTTACTTCCATTCAGAATACAGGGTCATCTAGTTTTCATGTGTAAAGGAAATAGTTTCTCATCCTTGTAGGTATAGTTTTAATGGTTGAACAAATAGCCAAGTAACCATGAAACACAACCCACTGCCTATTATTGATATTATTCTGTTGGCATTTAGAAGATGTGGTCTTCCCAATATGTGAGGACAGTTGTGTCTCTGGTGCAAGATGTAGTGCCTTTGACTTATGACACGTTCAGCGAGGATTTGTGTTGTGCGAATGTCCATCATATTTATGGAAGCTGAGTGTGGGTTAGCTACTTTCTCAAGCGGTTAACACAATGCTTTCATTTAATTCTTACAACAAACCTGCAACACAGATTTGATTACAGCATCAAGGATCTTCTATGCGATTTTCTATGGGATGACTGAGCTCAAATGTAGAGCCCCAACAAAGACAAGCACTAAAAAAATCCCAATAGCATTCTATGAAAAAAAGTATTTTAGTATTTCAGAAGGTTCCTAGCATAGGTATCAGTGGAAAAACTCAGAAAATAACTTCCTTTCACTGATAAATTTCTATTGGTTTTTTAATTAAATTTGATGTGGGTCAGAAAACATAGATCTTTTCAGTAATTAAAACCTATTAAAGAGCCAATTGAATCATAAACTCTCAATGTTATAAGTAAAACACCTGAGATTCAGCGAGTGAAATTTGTTTCTGAGGAAGTTTTGGTCTAGGAAGTGTCAGGGTCAAATTCCAACCTATGGATGTCTGGCTCCTAAAGCTACTCTCCATCATGCAAACCTCTTCCCGAAAGAGAGACGAGTAATAGATAAATTAAAGTGTAATAACATATGTAGATTAAGTCACAAATTGTCAATAGTAAATGAAACCTAGATTATATTTCAAGGGCTATTTTCATGAATTTTTCATCCTATACTAAGCTCCATGGATGCTTTTCTTTGGAAACTTTTCTGAGTAAACCATGAATCATAACTTTAGATTCAGAAGTTTTAAATTTATCCTTACTTTGGAAAGTAGCCCAGATCATCTTAATGTATATTAACAATTAGCTAATATTAGTGAATAGTTCATATTTTGGGCAGAAAATTATTTCACACATGATCTTTTGAATGACTAAGACAATGCACTTTTCTGTAACATATGACTTTTATGTGCGCATAATATCAAGATCCCTTCTTATTGAATTGGAGCTGGCATAGGAAAAAAACAAAATGACATCTGGTGACTTTAGAGCCTGCTCTAATAACATAAGGATTCTGAAAATAGAATCCATTGCATAAGCCAGGGCTAAGATCACTTGATTGTGCCTCTCCCCAGTGGTTAATGTCACACAATTTGAAGACACATGGATCTTATATTATTTTTGCATCTGTAAGGACATACTATATTTTTCAAGAGCAAAGTGTCATTCAAGACTCCTCCTCCCTATGAAATCACGGATTTTTATGTATTGGAAAACAGGGTGAGTATAACAATAAAAGTTTATTTAAATATGAAACTTTGTCTTTGGAAGAGAATATCAAAATAAGAAAAAAATATTTTAATAATATAATTTTAATAATATAAATAATGCATTACAAAGTTATCAGAAGTAGGGAAATCCATGCCTAGAAACTGACAGCATACTTACCAACATTGTGAATTAAGTGTAAGGAAAACCATTATGAACCTTTTATAAACTGTGTTTCGAAACTATAAATTCTATAAATTCTCAAGTTGTTCGGAAGTTCACCATTGATGGAAATACTCTTATAGACATTGGCCTAGGCAAAGAATTTATGAAGAAGATCCCAAAGGCAATCACAGCAACAACAAAAATAAATAAATGGGACCTGATCAAATTAAAAAGCTTCTGCACAGCCAAAGAAACTGTTACGAGAGCAAACGGACAACCTACAGAATGGGAGAAAATCTTCGCAAGCTACACATCCAATATAGGGCTGATAACTAGAATCTATTTAGAACTCAGAAAAATCAGCAAGAGAAAATAAAACAACTCTATCAAAAAGTAGGCAAAGGACATGAACAGAAACTTATCAAAAAGTAGGCAAAGGACATGAACAGAAACTTTTCAAAAGAAGACAGA
>VBSM01001927.1:2414246-2446301 GCA_008086735.1 Cheirogaleus medius | reverse complement strand
GGAACCCATTCTACTAAGTGAAGTATCCCAAGAATGGAAAAATAAGCACCGCATATACTGACCAGCAAACTGGTATTAACTGATCAACACCTAAGTGGACATATAGGAATAACATTTATTGGGCATCGGGCAGGTGGGCGGGGGGAGGAGGGGATGGGTATATACATACATAATGAGTGCAGTCGGCACCATCTGGGGGATGGACACGCTTGAAGCTCTGACTCCGGGGGGGAAGAAGGGGGAGAGAAGGTAACACATGTAACCTAAACATTTCTACCCCCATAATATACTGAAATAAAAAAAAAAGAATGTTTCTTTATTTCTAGCAATTTTTCAGGGAAGCATTCCTGTTATCTTCAGATAATTTTATCACAAAATCTAGAGCTTCTCATTTATAAATCTCTCTTTTTTCCTCTCTTCAAGAATGCTATACTACTTGAGAATTGTACTTAATTTTCTACAAATATGAGGTATATTTACTATTTAGGCTTAGGACCAGGTAATCCGGGCAGCTCTGTCCCACCTCCCACCCAGCCAGAGACCTGAGGTATCCATAGAGTTCAAGTTGCATGGACACGCCACACTCACCCAGGCCTCCAGCACTGTGTACTTCTCAAAAATAAATTGTACTGCACAAGCTAAACAGGCAAGGAAGACTCTATTCAAGGCTATTGCAATAGGGGAGAAAGATTGAATTCAACTCCACTGAAACAAAAGAATGGGAAGGGTTTTAAGCACTGGCTGAGGAGAGAAATTGCTGAATGGGATGTGCCCAGCACATTAAGTTATTCACATGTTTTCAGATGTTGTTCTCTGTGATTGTGTCATCCGTGTTTGCTAATCGGTGTTCCTGGAGATTTGTCTGCTGCCCTCCCACAGTGGAAGATAACAGGTGGTGTGCACTTTGATGGGTACCTTTCTAAGGAATGGCTCCAGGTTCTTGAGAAACACAGTTCTAGGATGTCAAACCAGCAAGAAGGGCTCAAAAAGATTTACATATATCTCAAAGGGGCAGAGAAAGAGTTTGCACATGTGAGCTTTCTAAAGTAAGTGTTCTAACAAAGAGAGGGCAAAGGCCCAGAGTCAAGAATAAACCTGTCTCAGGTTTAGTCCAGCGGAGGGGCATCTTGGTCACTTGTCATTTCCGTGTCTGGATTGTCCTCTGCCAAATTGTCCAGCTGGCCAACTCTCCAAGCTTCCCAGCAAAAGAGGCGCTTTTAGGCAGCCTTCTGGAATACTCTGAGGCAGCCAGTGATGTTCTTCCCTGCATCTTTTCCTGCCATCATGGCAACCACCATGAAAGGGTTTAAGTATTTTGGCTATTCATGTGTTCCCAGATGGTAAACTCCTTGTGGAATAAGAACATCTTACCTGTCTCTGTTGTCCTGGTGGCTCTAATGGCGAGTGTTACATTTCACATACCTAAAGTCTTGCCCTTAGCTGTATTTTTTTTTTTCCTTTATGATACATTGGAGAGGCTTAAAAGAAATAATATCAAGTAGTGATTGTTTAATAAGCCTTGAGTATTTCCCTTAGTGGCAATATTTTCAGTCTCCCTTAACATGAGAACAACACCTCCTGGTTCCATTTATAGCTCATTTGTGCTTAATTTGAAGAATACCCGCCTCAGCGCAGTATGCAGCGCAGTGTGATTTACAAACTGTACTCAGAATACCTGAGGGTGTATCTGAGTACTGGAGGTAACTGAAAGAGTACTGGAGGGCATGGTAGGAAACCTCCTTGCCTGGGACATCCCAGTTCACAGTAGATAATTAGTTTCCATGTTTGACTCATTTATTCTAGAACCTTCTGTATGAGAAACAAATGTTGCTTTGCTTAAAAAAAAAATAGAAAACTTGAAACATTGCTTAAGAAAGCTGTGGCAGCCGTAGATGAGAAATGTGTTCTGTGTGTGGATGTTGATTGAAGACATCAATACGTGAACTGGTTAAGCTCCTCTCCACGTGTGAAAACATGACCACCAGGACCTTATAACTCTTTTCCATTTTCAGCCATTCTTAGTCCTTTATTTCCTGTGCCAATTTCACCTGGTTCTTCACTGTTATCTTCTATATAATAAAGACTGCAGAAACTTGAATATGCACACACACACATACACACACACCCTTCCTTTGATCGTCCCATCTATTAATAACTTGCTAAGGCACCGTTCCTTCCTTTCTCTGCCATCAGCACCGTCATGGAAATCATAGTGCAACCCCTTCCTGCCATTCTAAACGACCATCTCCCTGCTTTAACTCCTTAGTGCATGAGATCTGCAGTCATCCCCAGACTCCACATCTTCTCTTGGGGGCAAATTTTCCTGTATTGTAACTGGGAACATCCAGTGCTTCTGCTCAAGTACTTCAGAGCCCCTAAACCTTAGCATAAAATTCAAGTTCCTCAGTAATCTGGTTAGAGATATTTTTCCTGAGGTAATACTCTGCAACATGCCCTAAAGGCAGATGCAGAAGTAGGAGTCAGCCCAGGAAAGAATGGGAGGGCAGGATGGGGGTATTCTCAGGGAGGGGGGGGTGCACCTGCTGGCTTGGCTCACTGCCCAGAGGAGGCTGAGGGACAGGAGATGGGGAGGGAAGTGAGATCAGGCAGGAGAGGAGCCCGTTTCAGACTGGGTAGTAAGAGCAATGAAGAACCATTCCATTTAAGGGACGTGATACATAAGGTAATGAAACTTGATGCTGTCTTGACTTTTCAAATGAAGGTGTTAGAAAAGAAGCTTCTCATTCATGAGAAAGGGTCGATCATTTCTAAGGAAACAAAGAGACCTTGTAAAGACAATTACAAGAGCATCAAGATGGTAAACCTTGTATATGCAGTGTGGGATTTTCCAAAATATTTCTGACAAGAAATGTGATCAAAATTATCCAAATTATGTGTAAAAATATCTAAGAATAATATATTATTTAAGAATTGAACAACATGAAGATTGCATTTGACTGTTTATTAGAGAGGAAAGCATCGTCATCAGTGAAGAGTTCCCACATGACTTACCTCCATAAAGGGAGTTTGAGAAAAAGTATAAATCCAACATTAAGCAGATAATTTCTAAGAGCACAAAGGTAGTTTTATAAGAAACTGCTGTGGAAATCTGTGCAAAATGCTTCTCTAAGCCTTTTTAGTAAACTTTTCCTAACAGTGATACCAGTTAATTTTCACATAAACCTCAGTATTTTTATTAGTCCGACAGGCTAACCTTAGCATCCCTATTAACAAACTTCTAATCAGTGGAATTTTTCCCAGTCTGGGGCTGCTAAGTACTTTCTGGATCAGTGGCCATGTTTTCTCATAGAAAGATTTCTTCAGAGAGGGTAAAATGAATGTCTGCATCCCAGTGAATTTCCTTCCCCCTATTAAAGAAGTTTTTAGTCTTCAACCTATCTATCTATACTTTCTTCTGTTGAGCATACAAGCCAACATTAAATGATAGAAATATTTTCTTTAAGCATGGTAGCTATAACTCTGCTCGGGGTGAGTGTCTGGGAGACAGAGGGAGATAGGGAAGGAGAAGAGAGGGGAGAATGGGAAAGGAAAAGTTACTCTATATTTTGAAATGAAACTTACCTATACTATCTTTCCAAATGGTAATGCTGTAGTAATGAGAGCCACATAAAATGCCTCTCTTGCATTATCCTTTGGTAAAATATGACCCATTCTTCCAACGTAAAACAGATACATAGATCAGGTCCTTTAAAACTGAAGAAAAATTAATTTGGAATCAGTAAGCAACAGTTGATTAACTAAAAATTAATCGTTAACAATTGATGAACAATGAAATGCAACGTAACACCTTATTGTGTTGCATTTAATTATTAGTTACCTAAAATTACTAAATGATCAAGGACTTCTAAGATTAAAGAAGTTGGTACTTGTCTTACCTGTTTTTCTATGCTTTGCTAGGTTTCTAAGATAACAAAAATTTTATATGGCAGTACCTATATAATATTTTCCAGTTAGATGCTTGAACAGCAAATTATGCAAAGCTTAAAATATATATTTTCCATATCTATATATGTATAATTTTCATGCCTTTTTAATCATACCACATCCTATAGAATTAAATTTGCAGACAGAGGGCAGAAAATAAGTGGACGGTAAAGGTTTGCGTAAGAGCCCTGTTAAAATTTAGTCTAGGGACCACTTGGTTAATTTAAATATTGCAAGTGTGGATGGAATGCATGGTGCTGAGTTATAAAACACCTTATACTAATGAGCATCGGTGTAATTGAGTACAGCTTCTTGGCAGTACTTCACAGAATTGTTCCTTTTGGTTCTGAACCCATTGATTATAAATTGAGTCCTCCGTATAATTACAAAAGATTAGAAAATAGTAGTCTCAAAGAATGCTGTAAGAGCCTCTACTCAATAGTTCATTGCGTGGAAGGACTAACAACTGTTGAGTGTGGTGCACGGCTGAATGGGTGCATGATCACCCACAGCAAAGACAGCAACAGCCACTGCTGAAGGAACAGGAATAGAAAATTAAGAATATTCAAAACAGCTGATGAGTTCAAAGATAGACTGATTTGATGTACCGCTGCTGAATATTGAGTAGATGTGCAGAGACTAAATGTCTCTGGAATTAAAACTTGAGTGTTTTTTTTTTTTGAAAAGCAAATTATGTGATGCTAGTGGACTATTTTAAGGATTTAAAAACTCTTAGGGCCCATGAATTTTTATGGGAGAGGGGACAGTTGGAAGGTGTTTGCATGTTTTCTTGCTTTATTATTTAGAATTACACACATTTATTTACTTTTAAAGTCTTTTTTTTTATTTTTATTTTTTTTTATTTCAGCGTATTATGGGGGTACTAATGTTTAGGTTACATATATTGCCTTTGCCCCACCTGAGTCAGAACTTCAAGCATGTCCATCCCCCAGATGGTGTGCACCTTGCCCATTAGGTGTGAATATACCCATCCCCTCACCCCCACCTGCTCTACACCTGAAGAACGTTACTATGTGTGCACTTAAGTGTTGGTCAGTTAAGTCAGTTAATACCAATTTGATGGGGAGTACATACGGTGCTTGTTTTTCCATTCTTGCAATACTTCACTCAGTAGAATGGGCTCCAGCTCTATCCAGGATAATACAAGGAGTGCTAGATCATCATTGTTTTTTGTGGTTGAGTAAAACTCCATGGGATACATATACCACATTTTATTAATCTAGTCATGTAGTGATGGGCACTTGGGTTGTTTCCACATCTTTGCAATTGTGAATCACACAACAATGTACCTAACACAGACTACATAATATTGGACTGAGGAAAATAGTCAAACCCAGGGTGCTAGACTATGAGCAAAGCCCTCCCCCATGTTAGATCACAGATGGATGTACAGTCAAAATTATATGGGAGACACAAGATTAGCATTCATCCAATGCAAAATAGGTGCCAGCAAACTTTATGAATACACATTACTGTAAATTTTAGACATGAGAATGGGGGGGAATTTCCCAAAGCCAGATAACTCCGTAGACATAGAGCTAAGATTCATACTTAATTGTCTACACCTTGTTACTTCTAAACCACGGACTTTGTTGTATATATTGGGTATTATAAAGACCGAGGAAAAACATCATAAGTTAGGCCATCTTCACACATGAAAAACAGTGGCAGGATGGATTTGTGACTGACTTAATATCCACAAACAATATTAATTATTGTGCACTAAGCATTAGTCTAAGCACATATGTTATTTCATTTTGCAATTAATTCTTACAAGAATCCTTTGTGGTGGTTTTCTTATGATGACCTTCTCGAGGTGGTGATTCTGAGGTACTGAGAAGTTACATAAATTATTTGTGGAAGGAGGAATCAGAGCCAGGCAGTCTGACTTATGAGCTGGGCGCCTCAACTTTTAATGCAAGTGCTGTCTAATCTCGGTACATATCGGATACTTCTATCTACTGTCTGTGGTATGTTCTGCCAGTCCCCACCACGAAAACTCCAGGTATGTGCTAGCCTTGGAGTTCAGAAAGGAGCAGGGGGAATTTCTCTGGTACAATTTACAAAATTTGTAGAACATTTCAGCTGCAGATGTCATGTTAATTTAAACATGACATTTTCTACTTTAAAGCTGAGCAACAATAAGGCCCAGCATCACCCAGTAATTAGGTTTACTATGAGGAAGGATCAGTTATTAGAAGTGGCAACTGCTCTCTCGACTACATTCCTCATTGCCACAAACAGGTGAGCTATTCAGGCTTTAATTAGTATACAAAAGACTTTGCCTTAAAAAAAGAAAGTTAAAATTAAAACAAATATGTCTCTTAAATGGAGTACTAGCTAAACTATTTTTATGTTATTGCTTACCATTTTATTTAAAGAATTATTATTTTGGGGAATTATCTTTCATGCCTGAATTACGTAGGACTCAGTCTTTTAGGATTAATTGCCGAATCTATGCATGCTTCAGAGTTTGGGGCCAAGATTGAACATGTGTTAAGAAAAAAATAAATGAGGCATAATGTGCTTCTTTTAAAAATCTTCTCATACATTGAAGAAAACCAGATAGAGCAGAATTTATAAAAGAGCATAGTCTAGATTGGCTTCAGCCTCAGATCAGAGAGAGACTCAAACATCATCATAGGAATATTGATGCCTGAAATGCCACACACTGCTATATTTTAAATGGTCTCTAAATATGAGTCTCGTGTCTAAAAGCAGACAACTACCAACCACCAATTTACATCTCATTGCCAATAAAATAAAATGAGGTATCTGTGGTGTTCAACAGAAAATCAGCGAGCATGATGAATACAGGCGATGCTTCACTGGCAGTGAATATTTATTAATTACTTAATGTCTTTTCTGCACCTACCATTCTTATCTGAAATATTGTAAAATATTTTAGCTAAAGTTCATGTACGTTTAAATGAAGTGCTTGCTTCCAGAACAAAGAAGAAAGAAAATAAAAATAAATCATGAATGGAGATTTTTTTTTTTAACCCCTTAGAAAATGTAATTGCTGAAAAAAGATTCTCACTGATTTCACTAAAAGCTGAGGTCATTGAGGGCACAAGTTGTCGGGGCTTATCAGTAGTTGTTAAAATCCTTTTTCAGAAGCAAATGGGTTGTGCATTTTTCTTCTGTCTTACACATCTCCCTGCATAATGTCCATTTCATTAATATTTTTTATAGTTCCATGTACATGCCGGTGTTGGTGGTTTTTCTATTTCTCAGGAATCCCCTGCACCTGTGGGATTAGCCACACTAAACGACCTATGCTGTAAAATGTCTTCCGTGTAGTTGTTGAGTGCTTGAATTTAGGGACATGACTGAGAAGGGTCTGGCTTTTGGTGTTGTCACTGTTTGGTTTAAAACGCAGGCCTTCTTGTGTTTTAGGATCATGGACACCATCTTTAATCATTTCCAAGTGACTGTTTCTCCATTTACAAAATCAGGGTAATACTCCACATTATAGGATTTTCGAGAATTAAAATATTCTAGTTTGTGTGATTAACTGGGACCAAGTACATGTGCAGTAAAAAAAAAACCAAAAAAAAAAAAAAGTTCTCCATTTACTCTTTCTTTGTTAGGTTGGTTTGTATTTTTCGTGAAAGTCTGAGACCCTGAGTCTATGGATGAGGTGAGGTTACCAGGGCCCCTTGAAGCTAAGTGACTTTTCCAAGTGGGACAGGACTGGGGAGATGCACGTGAACAATCCCACATCTCAAGCAACCAAGCTCTCCGGGGCTGTCCAGGGAAATCACCTCCCTGGGTCTCGGCTGGTCTCTGGCTCTAGAGCTTAAACGAGTGCTGTGTGAAGTCATGGTGTATGGATAACAGTGAGGGGACCTTTTGGTACCTGACATATTTTGAATTGCAGTACCTCCTCAACACCAGCTCTCAGACCATCTCCAGACCAGAAGTCTGAGAATGAAGTTTTCCACCTATGGATTGCACTCCCATAGCTAATCCTGGATGCCCCATTATGAAGCCACCTGCCGCAGCACTTCCTCCCCATGACTGCTCTGACTAGCAACTGCAAGGTGCCGTAATCATCAGTGAGCACAGGGCCGGGCAGGGCTAGGGGTCGTGTTCAACAAGGGCAACCCAAACACATTCTTATCTTTTCCACGTGGTTTAAGAAAATCTCCTGAAAGAAGATAGAAGGCACTCATGATCTGGAGAGATCCGATCTTGCCTGGCGGTTATATAAATATCCACTTCTAATGATTCAATGTCCAGAATTGATTTCAGAATTTCCAATATCAGTGGAAACTTGAGGACTTCCATTTCGGTGTTGAATATTTTACCACTTGTGAGCCTAATTTTAGTCATCTTTACAAACATAAATTTCCAACGCTGTCAGTATGAAATTTGCTCAAGGGCTGGAGAAAGGACCTCAGTAATTTTAGATTTAATGGAGTCGTATCTTTCTTGTCTCCCTGCCAACCCAGAACACTTTGCCTGGATTCTTCTTTTCATGTATGTGGAGAGCGAATTGTGGTTTAAAATCTTTACAGATACATCTTCATTTAAACCTCTATTAACATTTCAATCTATTTCCCTTCGTTCTATTCTACTAGGTCCCTTTGAAAGTTCAAAAACCTGTGGCCCTCTTTTAATATAGGCATAATGGATATTAAAAACCAATAGTGAAAAAAGAGATGTAAGAGAAAATAAAATAACTGTACAGGAAAAAAAATTGTGCAATGTAGGAAAGACTAAAGGTTAAAGTGTCGGAGGGGACAGCCTCCTATTGTCAAGTGAAGATATTTGGTCTATGAACAACAGTTAGCAGTTAAAAGTTCAATGTGAGTGTCATTTTAACCATTCTTTACAGATTCTAAATACAAAAATAAATAAAATGTGCTGTTGGGTTTCTTTCTTCTCTTTGAAAGTGTTTCAGTTACAATGTAACAGCACCCATTAAGTGGCCTTGCAGGGAACATTTTCCTAGACTGAATGCTACCCGTGTTCATATTTGTATTGGGAATTGAGCTTTTGGTTATGGAAGTAGAGGGAGATAAAGGTTATGTATTTGAGACTGACTTCTTCAATTATAACAGAGCACAATCACAATGTTCACACAAGTGAAAGAAAATGCCCCCTTTGTACAAACGAACCTATACTCAAGTAGACAAATATTAATCATGCAACTTATTTATCCTACGTGCACTTGACCATCTTTTAGTAGACGTCAAGACATAGAGAACCAATCCTATGATAATCCACCCAAAAGTATCTAAAAATTCATAAATTATGTTATACACTTGCCTATAACCATAAGGTTTACTAATTGCATGGATTTATCATACCAGTCAACCTTTTCCCATCTGTTGGAACTTTTAAGCTCTTCAATTTTGTACTGAGCCAAAATTATTCATGGTCAAATGCAATGCATGGAAATATCTCACAAAAGTGGACATGAAGTATTATTCACTTTGGAGATGTGATTTCACTCATGTAAGAACGTCCTCCTTGGGCTGGCTAATGCCTGGGGTTAAAGCTTTTACTCCACAGTTACGAATGAAGTATCACCAGGATGAACCTAGGCGAGACAGGGCTTGCTTGCAGTTCCCACTGCAGTTTGGGGGCTTGCTATTAATATTTGACACTCTTTGAAGTGCAGGCTTTGGGCCGGCTTGCATCTGATAATGACTAGAAATCCCAGGAGCAGAGAGCCAAGCGAAATGTATGAGGATGTGAAACTGCAAACCCACAAAGTTGGACAACTCATACCTAGGTTTGACTTAGTTCCAGCCAGGAATATTCATGCCATTGACATAAAGATTTCATTAATTTTTTTCTCATTATTAAATGAGAAGACAAATAGTATAATCTTGGGTACATTGTTCTGACGGAGGCAGCAGATCAAAAACAAAGCACTAAATGAGAATGCAGGAATCAGAATGTAGTTACAGCTGGTACAGCCACCACCCAGCTCCCTCTCAGCCTCTGGTTAGATGAGGCCCAGGCACTGAGGACTTGGGGCTGATTGGTTGGAGTTCACCTTCACCCGCATGGTTTCGGTATATCACATAACACCTCAGTTTTGGCTTCCTCTTCTGTCAATGGGCATCATCATATTTCCTACCAAATGAAATTTTTCTTGTATTACGTATATAGCATAAAATATACTTAGTGATAAGTATATTTTAACTATCTACAATATAGTTGTAGGAGGAGATGAATTTGCTGATCACTTATGGCATGGGAATGCTGTGACTCAGCTGTATTATTGGATCTATACTTATTTATATACATTTATGAAAAAGGTCCAGATTTATAATGAAAGGTAAGGGTATGATTTCTAAACATGACTATATGACCTTAACACTTGACCTAATTATTTCTAATCTGAAGTTGTATTTAGTTTAAAAAAAATCAGGATTCTTAAATAATTGTTTTGTAAGAAAGAATCCAACTATGGCTTTTTTTTTCTGCCTAAAAATGAAAACATGTATATAATAAAACTATAGAGTGTTTATGGAAAAACAATAGCTTGAGTACATTCTAAGTTCAAATTGGTGGGCCATGTGAAAATGCATATAACCAGGAATCTTGGTAACTAATATTAACCAGAAAATGATACAGCCTAAATCCATGTACTTTCATTTTTTTTTTTTGCTTTCAAATTAAAGAAAGATAAAGTGTTCATCTGCAAATCTATGAGTCATAGCAGAGCTACATTGTGCAAAAATATATAGTAAAAAATAGCTGTACATGCAGAGTTTATTTTCAATATCTACCAAGAAAGTGAAATGTAGGTGTTGCTAAGCTCAGTGGGACAAAACTAAAATGTCTTAGAATATATTTATGATTTAGCTATGGGTAGACCAAAATCTACAATTCTGATCCTCAGATGAGATTCCTTTAAACTAAAAATGTTCATATTTTATATGTAATGAAAATAAAAGTGTCAAGGTTCTTTTTAAAAGTTTTATTGTTAATTGACACATAATAATTGTACATATTTATGGGATATAATACATTGTCTCAATTCCTGTGTACATTATGTTATGATCAAAACAGGGTATTAGCATATTCATCATCTTAAATATTTATCTTCATAGTGAGAACATTCAAAATCCTTCTAGCTATTTTGTGATATACATTATTGCTAACTCTACTGTGCAATAGAGCACCGGCACTATTTTCTATCTAACTATAACTTCATACCAATTGATGAACCTCTCCCACACCCTCCTCCCCCTACTGTGATGTCTTTTTAAAGAATATAGCCTACATGTTTGTGCCATTGTGATGTGGAATAATGGGTATTTAGTGGGCTATAAATATGGACCGAGAAAAGTAGCACAAACAGAGGCAAGAGTCGAATCTCTGGTGTGAAGGAGTCAGAGTTCATTTTATTGTTGTTTGTACACTTTTTGAAAAGAGCTTGTTTTAAGTCTTGATTTCCATTTGCTAGCTGAGTGCCTGCTACAAGTCACTCCATGTCCCTGATCTTCTATATGTAAACTGTGATCTGGGGCCATCACTGTGACACATGCTTTACTGGTCTATGTGTGAAGCTGCATGGTAATTATCCTTATATATTAATTGTTATGATTAAGGATGGTTATCATATGGCGGACATTTATAATGTGCCAAGAGATTTGCATATATACTCAATCACAAAAGCTCTTCATAACCAATATCATTTTACAGTTGAATAAATTGAGGACATTTGGTTAAGTGCAGGGTCACAAATTGAAGCACAACAGTAAAAAAAAAAAAAAAAAAAAAAAAAATCCCAGATTTGAAAAGATCTATTTGAGCCCCCAAACTGCAATTTTTATTGGCCTACTGGCTTTATTATTTTTAATTCTCCTCTCTATGCGATCTCTTTCTAAAAGACTGGCCTGTGAGGTCATGTTGTTGCCTTTGTGCTAAACATTAAATAAGGTGAAATCAGTTCCTTATAAATCTAGCAATAAGCATTCTTGGATGGAGGTGGGGAGATAGTTGTCTGTGGAGGAGACAGGGATCTGGAAAGCAATCCATTGCACCATGAGAGGTTGCAACCCAAATCTGAACCCAAGTGTTTTCTGCAGGGAAGTTTGTTTTTGTTTGTATAAGATGAAGGCAGTCTACTTTAGCGGGGAGATTCTCTCTTCATGGTTAGCCTCTGTGCTCACCACATACATTGCAGTCTACATTGCTTTCTCGGGGAGCAGTAAGCTCAGTCCATGTTGTGGCAGGGCAGGCACCACCAGCACTCATCACTGGAAGAAGAAGCATCACCAGGAGAGGAGGATGTGCCTAAGGAGATGGCAGGGCAGGGAAAGCAAAGTCAGATTTGGCTGCAGGAAAATCTCTTTGCAGGTGGTATTTGCCCTATTTAGGATAGATAGTAACCTTTGATTGAGAGAGAATGACAAAAATAGGCCATGACTTAAAAGTCTTATAATGATTTGTGAACTGCAAATCATTAAAATTATTTTTTAAAAATAGGATCCTATTGTGCCCAATAGGATCTTGGGCACAATGCACGAAAGTAGAATTCTCTTTTCCTTTCTCCAGGTAAAAGAGCCATAAATATATGTGTGTTACACACACACACACACACACACTCACTCGTAGCAGAATGAATCGCTTTGAGTTCCAGAATACCAGGTTAGTGATATTTAAATCCCTCCCACTTGAAGTCATAATTAGTTATAGATAATGTAGGAGAGCCAAAGCCTGCTTATTTTGTATACTGCCTCAGGTGGGTAACAGAGAGGCTGGGTTCAAAAAAGCATGCCAATGTGCTCATCTTCAGGGTAGTCATAAAAATGCATTTTTTTTTTTTTTGCTTAACACATAATTCCATATTATAGGCCCACTAGGTTGTCAGAGATGCTGAGTTAGTCTATGACTGTAGTAAATGTCCATGAAATATAATATGTGAGGGTGTCATTTTCTACAGGCACAACTAAGTAAGGTCCCAATGAGGGTCACAGAATTGAATGGCTTGTTGCTTCCCTTGCTGCTACAAGGGAAGAGAAAAGGATGTCTGTTTAAAAGTCACGGACTTATTTAACAACTGATTGGGGGAAGTAAGGTATATTTATTTTCTCATTGGAAAAAAAGACAGAAACAATGAGCTGGAGGGATGAACCCGGGGAGCCATCAGCATGTGCTGTTTGGAAGCTGAAGATGCCGCCTCCTCAGTTTCCATGCCAAGGAATCCCCCAGGGTCGTCTTTGGGGAAAGGGCTCTGGCATCAGCATACCTCAGTTAGCAGGATTTATTTCTTATTTACACTTTCCTTTGGTTTTATACATTCACGTCTGGATTTTTCAATGATGAAATGTTGCAATGGAGACTATTTATAAAAATGCTAAACCCCGCTTGCCGGAGAAGCCTGAAAGATGCTGGAGGCATGCAGTTGATGTTTCCTGTGTTCCCTCGAACGGAACATGATATCCGTTTTGTTCTTGACATTTATAACCCTTGGTTAATGTTCCTCTTCTCTAATGGTATGGGGTTTAGGACCGTGCATAGGGAAATAAGGAAAAATAAATTAATGAGCTTCATTAAATATACATGGTGGTGAGTTTTCTCTTTCAGGCTCTGAATGCTGCTTTTAGTAATAAATGTTTTAAAAGGCTTATGAACTCTTCTGTAGAAATTATCCTGTGAGACAGAGTTAGTTTTCCTTTGTTGTTTAAAAATATAAATGATGCATATGAATGAAAATATCGGTAAACCCTGAAGTATGCTATAAATGTAAAGGATCCAAAAGTCATGTCAGGTTCCACATAAGGCTGGGCAATTTGAAAAATATTAATAAGACCAGTTAGCATGTATTTTCCACCCTTGGAAAATATTTTAAATCTAAGACTTCAGTTAATTCCTAAAGAGAAGTTCTAAAAGTTTCCAACAGTGAAAGTAGTTATGAACTTATGGGCTCTGTTAGTGACTTTGTTTGTATGTACAGGTGTCCATTCGTCAGATATTAGTTGAAAAATACGATTCCGGTTATTGCATATCTATACCATTATATACCCACATGCAGATGCATTCTCAACATTAGAATTATGGTTATTCTATAAAATCACAAGATAAACATGTTGCTTCCAAATATTGTGAATCTTAATTTATCCTTTTCCCATATGTGACTTTTTTTTTAATTTCAGAGTATTAAGGGGGAACAAATGCATTGGTTATATAAATTGCTTTTTCACCGCCTGACAAGTATGCCCTTCCCCCAGATAGCCTGTACCTCATCCGTTAGGTGGATTTACCCATCCCCTCATTCCCCCTCCCACCTGCCCAATACCCTATGAATGTTACTTTCCATATGTGCACATCAGTGTGGATCAATTGGAACCAATTTAATGGTGAGTACCTGTGGTGTTTGTTTTTCCATTCTTGTGATACTTCAGTTAGAAGAATGGGCTCCAGATCCATCTAGGATAATACAATAGGTAGTTCCTCACTTTTTATGGCTGAGTAGTACTCCATGCTACACGTATACCACATTTTGTTAATCCACTCATGTATTGATGGACACTTGGGTTGTTTCCACATCTTTGCCATTGTGAATTGTGCTCCTATAAACATTCAAGTGTAGATGTCTTTTTTATAGAGTGTCTTTTTTTGGGGGGGGGTATATACCAAGTAGTGGGACTGCTGGATCAAATGGTAGGTCTACCTTTAGTTCTCTGAGGTATCTCCATACTATTCTTTATAGTAGTTTCTAAAAGTGAATGTGCTCTCTGAATGTTGACCATTGCATCTCTTCTGCTATTAGAAGTAGCCCTAAGTGTCCAATATAATCTCTTAGAAAAACCACTGCTGTAACTTTTAATTCTAAAGAGGAGCATTATAAACCTGGTAGAGGAGCATTATAAACCTGGTATAGTCCAATGGAAAGCTTTTCTGATTGGGCAATACCATTCAGGTTTGTCTAACCTAGCTTGTCTGCCTTCCTTTTGAAGGTCAAAGGGTCCCTGGTAGTGAAAGAAGGAGTATCTGTCCATAAACTTCCTCTCAGGGAATTACCTGGTTGATCTTCCTTGCAGAAAACACTATGAATATGTAAAATAATGATTTGATATATGCTCACCTTGGGTTAGTCACAGTGCTAAATGCTGTTAATGTATTGTCTTATATGGCATAGGAAATACATTAGAGTGCCTAGAGAAATTCCAAGCACTCTAAGAACCACGGGAGCTCCAATATGAATACAGTGAAAGGAATTAGGGAAAAAAAGCAAGTTTTATAGAAAAATAATAAATAGAACTATCAGAGGCCATGTATAGTATTATCAAAACAGCCATGGGCTTTTTATTTGCAAAAATAGATGATCAACCTGTGTTCCATAGTTTGCCAATGCCTGATACAGATTATTGATTAATTATGGCAAATGCAACTATTAATTCCCCATAAGTGATTTTAGTAATGGCAATTTTATGATAATGAAATATATATTTAATGCATATTTATGTTTATACATAAAATATATTTTATATGTATAAACTGGGCCTCCTAAGTTTTAAATATTTTTTATATATATATTTGAATTTTAACTTTGTACTGCCATTTAGAACAGGGATATATAAAAATTTGCCATCACGAAATCAAAAGCCAACTGTATGTAAAATGAATCTGCCACACATTCCTACAAAAACCATATTATAGACTAGAGCCCTTTGAAGTGAAATTGGTAGATTGTTTGAGGATTAGAGATATTGCTCAGTGTGTCAGAAGTAAAAACACAGACTTGCCCTTACTTAAGACTCATAGATCTTAAGCCAGAGACCACATTCTTCCCTATTTACCTTTACTCTTTGCCTTCCTTTTATGTATGTGTGTGTATCGCATTTTTGAAACACAAACATGCCTAGTCTTTTAAAAGCTAATCTTCCAAAAACAATCAGACTCAGGGCATGTTCTTGCTACATGGTTAGGATTAGCAGATCAAAAGCAATAGCTCTGTGTTACTATTGTAAAAAACTGTGTTATGTTCCAAGGATACACTTTGGATGGTTGCTTCATTTTTAAATCTGATTTTACTACGATAGTCTAGGTAGGCATCTAACCCCAACAATGGTAACCTAGTGGGGTATGCTCTTTGGGAAGTGCCTCTCTTATCCCTCCCTGTTTATCATCCTCAAGCTCACAGACATCTCATCTACCAAAAGCACTCTCATTTGCAAGACCCAGATTTCTGGTTGCATCCACCTGCTGAGTCAATTAGACTTAATTGTTTCTTTCACTGACTAGCCGCCTGCTCCTGAGAGAACCTCAGTATGGCTGAGCTCTGTTTGGTGAAATAACAACCACAAGGTAAACGGGAAGTTTGAATGGACTCTTTTTAATTATCTGTCTGAATGTGGAGCTCACTGTGAATATATTGTCTGGCAGCATCATTACAAAGGACCGATCTAAATAAAATGTTTTCAGTAAGACTCAGGCTGAAGTTAATCATATACAACACAGAAAATTCACTAGGTAGAAATCAGTCACATGTTTTATAAAGGATAAGCTAAATTTATATTGGCACGTAATTGTTAGCTTGTTAAGTGGTTTTATAAGCACCAGTGCCTTTAGTCTTCTCAGTAACTTTGTGAAAGTGTTACTATCTCCTTTTAAAGATGAAGATAAGCAGAAAATAGTAAGCTAATTTACAGAAGCTACAGAATTAGAAATTGGTAAAAGAATAGAATTAGAATCTAAGTTGTCTGGCTCTAAAATGACACTCTTTGTATTTCAACAACTGTTTCTAAAATATATATTACTTGGTGGAATATGTGGCATTTTGCAATAAATTTTAAAGAATTAGAAATAAACCAGGGTGCTGTAACTCTATTTACCTGGTTTTCTGCCTTCAGGTAAAGAATCCTGGCATCTGTCAGGTAGCATCTGCAATGTCTAAATATTCTATGTAATAATACCTGGAGGTATCATTGAACTTGGAGCTTTATGCAGAGATGGAGAATGAGGCAGCCCATACCACAGTTTCTCAGAAATATGGTGTCACCTTTGATAAGGGCCCTGGAACCCATCTGTTTTGGGTTCTAATTACAAATCTGCTTCCTACTTCCTGATCTTCAGAGTTCTCTGATACAGAATGCAGATCATAATAATTCTCTAGGGGTGTCATACAAATAATCTAAACTAAAGTACAGTATATAAAGTAGCAAGCACTGTGTAATTGTTCAACAATCAATAGTAATATCGTGATATTTTACTTAAACGTTCAGCAGGGTTTTGAAGTAAGCTCTATTACAGCCTGTGTGAAAGTACTTGCTAGAGTGACTATGGCCGCGAGCTCCGCTCTCATCCGATGTGGTCAAGTCCCAATTCCTCTTTATTTCAATTTTGCTGATCTTTTATTTTTGATTGTCCTAAAATTGGGCTGATTCCTACTTGTTAGAATTTGAGTTCCAAACACTCATCATTCGTAGAAACATCACATCTGCAGAATCTCAAGGTGTATTAAATACTGGGTTTGTATCTCGGAGTTTCTGAGGATGCTCTGTTTCCCCCACCGATGGTGTCTTGTTTAATGTGGGTATGGACTGGAACAGCATTGACTAACTCAGGAAGAACTGCTGTTTGCCGCTCTCTAACCTGTCCTCTCTGTGCCTGTATAATTCCTTCTATGTTATATTAATTGGAAGGGATTTTGTCCTATCCAAATTAAGTAGAACTTTTTGATTGAGTTTACTGCTTAAGAGAACCCCTTCCTAACATGTACGCATACACACAATTGCACAGAAACTTGGATGGCAGGTCCCTTTCTGGAGATGCACATAGACACCCCGTGGACCACGACAAATGCTGCCTTGGTTCAGCAGTCTTCTCTCTTACACAACACTGAAGATAATTTAGAAAAAATGAAAATGTTATCTAAAGTGTTCTTTTAATTAACATTGATTAGTTGGCTCAAAAATGTAGCTTTTTTGTTATTCTGTCATTCATAAAGTAATAGTATCTGTAACCCTTGATCTTTTAGGAACCCTGGAAGTCCTAGAATGATAAGTGCTTATGTGCGTATTTTATACCCATCTGTCTAATATTTCAATTTCTAACTGATGTAATAAGCTCACAGACACTTTATTTAGATTCTGGGTTTTTCAAATATTCTATTTATAGAAGTTCAGAAACTCTAGAAAACACTTTTCTATAAAAAGTTGTAGTAGTCCTTTGATCTATTCCCTATTACATATCACCTAGATTCCTTTTAAGATTTTGTACTCTATTTAATATTTCTGATTTTTCTATGATTCATCCTTTAAACTCTTTCCTTTTTCCTTGTGTTATATGTCCCAAGTTAAAAAAAATAATAATAAGCTTCAGTCTATGCTGACAATAATGTGAGAATTCCTGCAGGGTTTCCCAGGGCAAATTCTGTTTACAAGTATTACTTTAACCCTTTCTTTTATTTTTATTACATATGAAGATGTATTGTACATCTTGATCTGCCATAGTTGATTAATTCCCAAACTTATATTTTGAATTCTGCATTAATATATATCTTCCTGGAGATAACTATACTTTATTCCTTTTTTATAAAATACTTTAAAATTACTTTATTCAGTATATGTTAACAAATACCAAGCATATCACCCTAAATGGCATTATTTGACTCCTATACTTATTATCACCATGGTTAATTTACATTTCTCTGCTGATCTTTCCAAATGAGTGTAGGATTAAAGATGGTTATAATTATCTGATCTTATTCATTTCTTTCCCTCATTTTTCAGTCAATAACTATTGCTCAAAAAAACCAAGGTTCAAAATACATTCTTACTTTAACATTGTCCATTCATAAATGCTATCTGTTTAAAAGAAAGGGAAGAAAGGAAACTCAATGGGAGCAGGCATTAGTGGGTTTCAAAAAATAATTGATACAATTATGATTTCCTCCTTTTTAACAAAGTTTCTGTATTGGGAGTTCATGACCTGGCACATAAATTGGTAATATTAGTTACAACATTAATATGAGTATTTTAGCATTTAGAGAAAAGGAGCAATGTCCACAATAAGAGTGACGCTTATATACCAGTGTGCAAAGAGTGACTATAAAGGCTACGCAAATCTATGCAATGCCAGTGCAGTAACCTCAAAACAAAGACTTGTAAATGAATCCTTGGTATTCCCTTGGTATCGATGAGAAAGGAGGATTCAATGTGAAAGTAAAAGTAACTTTCTTTCAACAGAATCATAAAAACTGGTGGAAGAAGCAATCCAACAGGATTCTTTATCCAAGAACACAAAGAATCTCTGTGCTGGGCTGCCCAGCCTCCCACAAGCAGCAAGATATCAGTAAACCAACTATTCCAGAAACAAGACACTATTGGGATTTTGTGTTTAATTTCTAGTCTTCTGGGACTGAAAAGCATCAGTCATCTTTGAAGACAGGACTGCAAGCTTATAAAACAAACTGCTAGGCTGATACAGTTCGAGCATTCCTAATCTGAAAATCCAAAATCCTGAAGGTCTCAAATCCTGAAACTTTTTGAGTGCCAACATGTCACTGAAAGGAAACACCTCCTGGGGCATTTCAGAGTTTGGAGTTTTGGATCATGGATGCTCAACCGGTTACATGTACGCAAAGCATACGAACCCGCTTTGTCCGAATCCAACCTTCAAACACATTCAACTTGATGCACATTCTGGCAGACATACATTTGTGTGTATTTTTTTCCCCAGAATATTACGGGGGTACAGCGTCTTGGTTATATATATTGCCTTTGCACCACCCGAGTCAGAGCTTCAAGCGTGCCCAACCCCCAGACAGTGTGCACCATATCTATGAGGTGTGAATTTTCCCATCTCCTCCTCTCTCCTCCCCCTCCCACCTGCCCAACACTCGATGAATGTTACTTCCAATATGTGCACATAAGTGTTGATCAATTAGTACCAATTTGATGGTGAGTACAGGTGGTGCTTGTTTTTTTTCCATTATTGTGATACTTTGCTTTGATGAATGGGCTCCAGCTCTGTCCAGGATAATACAAGAAGTAGTTCACCATTTCTTATGGCTGAATAGTACTCCGTGTTATACTTACACCACGTTTTATTAATCCACTCATGTATTGATGAACACTAGGGTGGTTTCCACGTCTTTGCAATTGTGAATTGTTCTGCTATGAACATTCTTCAAGTGCAGATGTCTTTTTTTGTGGAATGACTTTTTGTTTTTCCTTTGGATAAATACCTTGTAGTGGGATGCTGGATCAAATGGTAGTTCAACTTTTAATTCTTTGAGGTATCTCCATACTGCTTTCCACACAGGTTGTATTAGTTTGCAGTCCCACCAGCAGTGTATGAGTGTTCCCGTCTTTCTGCATCCATACCAACATTTGTTGTTTTGGGACTTTTTACTAAAAGCCATTCTCACTGGAGTTAAGTGATATTTCATTGTTGTTTTGACTTGCATTTGTGTTTCCCTGAGGATTAGAGATGTTGAGCATTTTTTCATATGTTTTTGGCCATTAGTCTGTCATCTTTTGAAAAGTCTCTTGTTCATTTGTATGGTTTCTTTTCTCTTCCTACAGATCCTATGTCTTTAAATTTTCCTTTATCATCAAAATATTTACTAAGGGAAGTTTTAAATATAAAAATGCGTAATAATTTTCTTTATATACTTTACTTAAATATATATCTAACTGGTAAAAACTTGTTCCTATTAACTTTGAGGAGGCTTTACACATTATGTTAACCTCTTTAATGATCTTCGTTGCGTGGTAAAGTTAGCTGTTTTCACATAATCTGAAAAACTTGCTATTACCCCAATTATCTTCAATAAACTTGAAAACTTGGAATCCGCAGGTAAAAAAAACTCTTATCTGTATATAGGTTGTACGGTGTAAGGCTTTTGAGTAATTAAAAAATAAACATGCTTAGTAAAATTTTCCTGAGATTAATAAAATATCCTTGTTGACATTTATCATTAGAATATCAAATTTGTTAAAATGAGTGCCAAGTAGCAACACTCTTGGGAAGAGTGTTCTTGAGAAGATCAAATGAAGAAGTATTTAAGACATAACTTAAAAGAATACTAGTTTTTCCCAGTATGGTCTGTTTTATATATAAATTACACTGAATTTATTATATTTAACCTTTTTGGATCTCAGTACCCTATTTCTGAATCATGGAAGGTAGACACCACAAAATCTTTCTAGTTATCTCATTTAAGTAAGTTTGAATTTCTTTCGTTTGAAGAAATTCCATTTATATATCAGGGCTATAAAAATTGCAAAAGAGGCCTAATTCTGTTTCTCCTTGATGTCTTAAAAAATATTGTAAAAATGGTGTGGACTTTACCACTTAACCACTCATTTTACATCACATATGAGTGCAGTCGAAGTCTTTACTTTCATCTAAAGTGATGTGTACTTTAATTGAAATCACTTTGAGATAAAGCATATTTCCAACATATATATTCCCCACCTCCCCGCCCCGTGGTGGAAATGCCTTTCCCTCTCTTTTCTGCTCCATTTATATTTTGTCTCCCCTGTGAATTCTTTCCTTGTGGACTCTAGATTGCAAATGACCCTGTTTAACACAACTAGGAGCCTATTTCAGGGCTATACTGTCTTGATTTTGATACAAAATATGTAATTACTTTTGTTGTTGTTTTCTTACTATTATAATCTCAGGTCTCTAAGTAGAGACCTGTCACAGGTCAAAAAATGCTACACCCAAAGATGTCCCTGCCTTAATACCTGGCTCCTGTGAATATGTTGTGGTTCACGATGGAATGATTTTAAAGATATAATTAAGGTTATAGGCCTTAAAATAGGGATATTATCCTGCATTATTAGGGTTGATCCAGTCTAGGCCCTGGAGCCCTTTGAGGCAGAGAAGTTTCTCTCAGTGGAGTCAGAAAGAAGCAAGGCTAGAATAGGCAGAAGACATGAAGCTGAAGGGAACATTTGATGTGGAAAGGCTAGGATCACTGCTGCTGGCCGTCAGGGGGTGAAGGAAGGGCGTTATGAGCCTAGGAATCAAGGCTGCTTGTAGAAGCTGAGAATGACTCCAGCCATCAGCCAGCAAGGAAACAAGACTACAGCCCTCCACCCACAAGGAACTGAATTCTGCTATTGATTGACCTCAAGGAGCCTGGACACCTGTTCTCTGCAGAGCCTTCAGTGAGACAGACATCCTGCCCAATACCTTGATTTTAGCCCAAGACCCACATGGAAATTTTAACCCATAGAACAGTGAAATGATGACTGAGTCTCGATTTAAGTCGCTACCTTTGTGTTAATTGTTATAGCAGCATTTAGAAAACCAGCCCGGCGAAAGAGTCCCACATGTCCTTGCATGTCCACTGCATTGAACGCAGAGCCACTCACATGTTAAAACTGCAATAAAAAGGTATTCTTTGTTTAAGGAAATACAAACTTTGGGGACATTATGAATGTGGGAAATCAACAATTTTCTCTATGAAATGAAAGTCACCCATGTCTTTCATATACAATGATCCCTCAACATATCTGTTACCAGGATACACTGGGCATGGGTGATGTGGGTGAAGTTTTTACTTTGCTCACTCTTTAATTCGAGTGGATAAAATGTACAGCATAAATCAGGAAGTCATGTAAGTTTCAACATTTAATTATGCAATACTTAAATATTGTGAGTCTTTTCAGGATTTCTTTCCTTAGAGTGGAAAATGCCTGGCGGCCAAGTAATAACTTCTGAATGACTCACTAATGCATCGTAACTGGGCACCCTTAGGATGGAGCTCCTCATGGAAGATGTGTACTTAAAGTAACATTTTGGTTTCAGATTTTAAAAAAAGGAATGCAAGATATTTAAGATGAGGTATTCTGCTACTCCATACTTCATTGCAGTTGTTGACAACACATGTTCTGTTAGTAGGCAACCACAGGGTATTAGTGGGAAATTCGTCAGGTCTACAGGACCAGCATGTCGTTGCTCATTTTAACAAAACTATATTTGTTTGTAAAATGTTAATTTCACCTTTGGTGAAATGTCTTTTTTTCAAGCCATATATTTATATAATTTCAAAATGTTGATGTGGAGGCTGAAAATTAAGCGGCTTAGCATTCATTCCAATGCTAAATATTTTAAAATAGGACATAAAAATATTTTAATATAAATTGATTATCTAAGCTTGACTCTTCAAACAATCTTTGCATTAATGACATGTGGTTTTAAATCAACAAAATAAAATTTGGTAAATGATTTTGATAAATCTGTTACCTTATGATTTGTCAAATTATTTTGGGAGCCAAAAGTGATGATCCAGCTATTAAGCTCCCAAGTGAACTCTATAGTAAACTCCACATACAACTGCATTTCATCAGCCCTATACTATTTCTCTGTTGTGGAAATCATCCTGATTACTTAAAACCCAACTCAAATTCCTTTTCTTGATGTCTGGTCCATTGGGCACGATCTGAGTTAGCTCCTTCCTTTGCCTCACCACAGCACGGTTCCGACGATGGATGTTTCATAAGTTCTTCCCTCTTCACCATCCATATCCATTTCTTTCTTTCCCTTTCTTTTCCTTCCCTGTATTACAATTTTGGGAAAAGGAAGCATCCTGCAAATGCTTTTGAACTGAACTGCACTGCATGGTCAATTATCTCAAAGAAATTATCACCAGCAATCTATCATCTGACAGTCTGCTGGTGTGCTCCTTGAATTTTGCGGACAACAATGAATTGAAAACCTCACTTGTGGGAGGAGTTGTTTATCATCTAAACCCTTTGTGGCAGTACATACAGACAGCTATCATTGTAAGATTCAAAATAAGTAAGAGTAGGCTTTTCTGTTGTGAAATGGAAGAAGAAGAAATTTTTTATAAGATAAAAAATAGTCACAAAAGACCCAGATTATAACACTTTCTCAGGCAAATCAAGGGCCCCCAGGAGTAGGAGCACACTTCCAGATTGAAGGTGGTGGTATAAAATATATAAAGAAAACATAGGACAAAATGTCCCTGTGATATGGAGTTCATAAACTTTGGGAGAAGTGAAGATTGATGCCCATACTTCATACACTGAGCACTAAATTCTGACTGAAATGAACTTAAGAGGCTGCAGAGATGGTTGGTGAAAGAGGTCCGGAACATGAAGAACCATGCTGGTGCGATCATTTGAGAGTCTTTGTAGGGTCAGGCAGAGTTTCAAGTGGGCTTTAAGTGGAAACGGATTTGGAAATAGAATGAGTAGATGCACATGGCACATTTAATGGACAATGAAAATATTGACCTAATTGAAGGAGAAGACGTGTCTGGTCTCAGAGATTTGTATTGAAAGATGTAAGATGGTTCAGATTATGGGGTGCCTGGAAAGAAAGAGATTTAGAGTTTTTAAGGAAAATGTGACATGAGGAAATCTTTACTTGAGGATGATTCATTTTTCATCTTTATAAAACAGATTAGAAATGAGAAAGAACCAAAGGCAGATAGAATAGTTGAAGTGATGAAGTCAGGGTCCATCAACTGGGGCATCCCTGTGGCCATAGTCATAATAAGTACAATTTAAATTTTTTAAAATTTTGTAATGAATATTTTGTAAATAAAGGTACATTTAGCTATAAGTTCCCATTTTACCTATGTATGATGACTTTTGGGACACTCAGTATTAACGTACCAATAAAAAAATAAAATGGTGTGAATAGCTAAGATTTTAGAGTCATTTTCCTCCTTAAGAAAAGGACTGTTAATATATTTAAATTAGTGTGAGCCAAGCTCCATTTATTTTCTGTAGTGTACAGGTAGGCAGTATTGTAAACTGTAAAGTCCATGGTTTATGTTTTGTCATGTATGTATTGAAGTGATATGCTCCCATAATTCCAAAATACGTTTGTTGGAAAAGGTAAACATTTTCATAGTTTAGATTTGTAGGGTATCATTTTATAAACATCTTTATAATGGTAGCTTTCCAATAATAAGAGAAATATTCGTGCTTTTATTTGGCAGGCTCCTACGGGGGACCTCCCACACGAAGATAAAATCAAAACCACTTGAGTAATGTTCACTCGGAATTGGTAGATTTTTAAGAAAAATGTTTTGCAATTCAAGCGAAATAGTTTTAGAATTAAAATCACTCCAAAACCCCAACAACATAATATATTTAATGTTAACATTTTCAGGGCATCATTCTGTGTTAAGCATCGCAGTGTTCTGCTGAAGGCACAGAGTTTATTCATTGACTTTTTGAGCACTTGAAGAGATTAACAAGACAGAAAACAAAAAATGCAGAAAAAGACTGATAACTTTAGCATCTCATACAAGTGGAACTGATACAGCTATGCAACCTTGAATATGAAAAGTAGATTCAAGGAATGGGAATCACCTAAATCCAGTAGACACAAATTTTCTTTCCACTGTTTTAGAAAATAGTAGTTTAAATTGATATTTTTAGAGAGGAGCTTGGCTGGTTTCCAGTTTAGGCAAAACACACAATTTGAAAAATTTCCATTCCTTGGAATACTAATTGTCTTCTCAACTTAATACTTTTAATAATACAGATGATAAGGTAAAATTATCTTCCATTTGTTTGGATCCAAACTTGATAAAATTGTAAAAAGTTAATGTCACAAAATTATTAATACCACGATTGCTCCTTTGTGCCTTGGTACCAATTTCTAGATTTCTAAGTATGTATATTTTGCTCTACTATCTATTTGCAAAGGAGTAGTCTCATACTCCTCTTCATCATCATAAAGAAAAATAATTCTAATATCTGTACAATACCACTGACTTGCTAGCTTCTATTGTCGACCTCTGAAAAAGACATATTCACTCTCAGGATTTCAGCAGTGCGTGTTTCATAGAGAAAACAGGAATAATGTGAAATTTCATATAAAGTTTATTACTTATATGGAGATGGAGATTGGCTAGACAAAGCACACAGGATGTTGTCTGGTGCCAGTGTAATTCATTGACAGCTAGCAGCTGCTACTTATAAAATTTAAATTAAAAACTAGACATTGATTTTGTATTCGTGTCTGATATTTTGACATGACATAAGTAGCATAAAGAATATTATGATTTGTTCAAACTTAATATTTTAAAGTGCTCAGGGTTATTTAGTGATGGCTTAATCTTTTATTTAGCTCTGTTTGTTTTTCCGTCTGGAAAATATTTCAAGTGGAAATTAAACCATAATCATTTAATGAAATTAATTCCAGTCTTTTAGATAAGTTAGCATATATTAAGAAGCTATTGCATGTGACTCTTGAAATGATATTCTAGAAATATTACATCGCATCTTTTCTATTTAGTTAATATATCTAAATCCTTGAAACACAAATGATTATTTACAATCTTAGGGGCCATTTAATCCTTTAAATGTAATAGGTAAGAAAGGGATCAAAGAGTGGAGGTATCAGTTTTTCAGAAAATAAACAACTTATGAGAGGATATATCTTCTCTTTCTGTGGTACCTCAACCATTGAACAGTGATTGACAGATTATAGTAATTCATCAATAAATTAGTGACTGATTAGGGAGCTGCGACCATATCACTATTATAAATAATGTACCTTCTACATAGCTGACCTACATTTTATTCTCAGTGCAGACTGAGTTAACCGTCTGGAAACCAACAATAGAAAGGACTCAGAATGAGATAGGAAATCTTGGTGTGATAAGGTTGAAATTATCCAGGAGGGAAAGGAGAATCATTTTGTGTGTATGAAGCACATTGAACACACTCATTGCTGCTCTTTCCTTCTCCAAAAGAGTTTTCAAAAAGAAAACAGAACAAACATTTTGCGTTCAATTTTACTCCCAAATCCTTGAGCTGTTAAGTTGATGATTTGAGATTTTTGTGGGGTTTTTTTCCCCCCTGTATTAACTCCCTCATAGTTGAAATTTGGTGTTGCATTTGGTATCATCTCTGTTCATCCAACGACTTTGCACACACGATGTTACAGATGTGTGCTCTGGAAATCTCCCTAGTCTGTCTTTGCAGACAGCTTCCTTATCTCTCTCCTTTCCCCCACCCCCTCCAGGCCACCAGATATTGAGAAACATAAACCAGTCTAGACTTTTAAAATTATAACCTTACCTACAGTGTTGCTATGGCAGGGTATATCAATGAGACGCCTAATAAATAGTATTGACTCTGATACATACCAAAGAAAGATCTTTTCTTCCCGTTAGTAAATGGTGTAATTTAGATACATTTTTTTGGCCTCATTTCAAAGAACTCAGAGGAGATTCGGGCTGCAGGAGCACTGAATTGAGATGGAGGGAGCACAATAGACCACTCTGACGATGCATCTGTGCCTTGAATAATGACCTTATTGATTGAGAACATTCGCAGAGACAGCAGAGGTGGGGAGGCAATGTCCTATGCAAATGTGAAGCCCATCACTCAGGCGCAAGGCATTAATTTGCTCTTCCTGTGTTGATGGGACTATGCATTTTTGAAATGTAGGTCAATCACTTTTTTTGATTCTTTTTTTGGACACGTATATGCTTCATATGTAAATTAAGATAGCTGCAATTTAAATCATAGCAAGTTAAATGCCTGAGATGCTTGAGAAAAGTAAATGTTTGATATAACAAGAAAATGTATTTAACACCTCAGAATTCAGATAGAATGGAATTTATTCAAGTATGTTATACATGTAAACGAACACAATTATTCATTTGTTTTCCCCCCACCAATTAAAGTACAAATATCAGTAAACCACAAGGCATCTCACTATTTTAGATTTTAAAATAGCTCAAGCAGGTACTATATTAACCCTACAGGGTAATGATAAACATACAAGATATTTTTCTCTTGTTCTAGGTGGTGATATCTTACCTTTTAGGTTTATTTCAGTTATGTTATTTCTGAGAGTAAATTGAGTTTAAAATACCAGCTACTGTATTTGCATCATTTGAGACTTATTTGGTCTGAATCAGTATCCCAAGTCCTAATATATTATTTAAAAGTTGTAATCGAGTTTTCCATGTTCATTTTGGTTGCTTTTCCACTGAGAATCTTTCCATATATATTCTTTTTATGTACTCTTTTGCTATTTCATTTACTAGTAGAATTATTCACAATATTCAAACAAAAAAAATGGAACAAGTCACATGTGCAGTAGTTAAAAATAACTCTGCCCCAATTCATTATTTCAGAATAAATAATTATTGGTTGATTTGCTTCAGAAAAAAAATACTTAATTATTTTGATAAAAGAAGTTTATATCGCTTTCTAAATTGTAATTATTTGATATGGGAATGTTGGGAGATAAATGGTTCAGCCATGTTAACATGGGAAGTCTCAAACTCTAAGTCAGAGCTATCCAATTGCATATACAATTTATGTCCAAAGGACATAAAATTTTAAATTTTAGTATCTACATTAAAAATATTAAAAGGGTAGCATTTATTTTAGTGATATATTTTAATGTAATAGATGCTAAGTATTACCATTTGAACACAGTCAACATAAAATGATTAAGGTTTCTTCATTTTTGTACTAATTCTTCAAACATTAGTACTAATCCTTGTGCATTTCACATTAATGGGTCTTCCCCATTAAGAAGAGCCCCACTACCAGTGGGTGCTATGCTGGACAGCCAACCTTCAGCCAGTTATCTCAGATTTCACTTTCATTTCCTGTAAGTGTGTAAGTCAGTTCCACTTACTCACTGAATACTTTTACCTGCAGTCTGATTAACAAGCACCTGTTTCTTGTAATATTCACTCTGGGCTCTGAGATATAGTATACTATGTATTCCGAATGTAATGATTGCTGTGTGTACACCCAATTCTTATTCACCAAAGGATGATAATGGAACTGAATGTGGATGCTCACACCAAAAACTAGGCCTAAAATAAATAAAGGAATATATAAAGAAACTTGAGAAAGATGTGTTACTAAGGCTTGATTCTGCATATATTCTAAGAGGCAATAATATGAGCTGATAAACATAAGTATTACAATTATTCTATTAATACAATAATTCCTAATGCAACTTTTTTGTTTGTTTGTTTGTTTGGCAGCAGATCTTAATTTATACCTACAACTGAGTTTACCAAAATCCTTTCCCCAGATTGACTCATTTTCATTACAAAATACACATTTTATTAGAATTAATTTGAAAAATAGGAAAAAAGACAAAGCAGACAAAATGTCACTCATGACACCAACATATGTATAAAATGATATTTTGATGTATTTTCTATCAATTTTTCTTCTATTTTTCTGTACGTGTAATTGTTCTAGAAATAAGAGTATCATTCCACTTATCAATATATGCCTAAAGCATGTTTAAATTTAAAGCACTTCTACTTATTGGGAAATTAATGGGCTGTAATTCTCACAGAGCTTCGTTTATTATTGCTCAGTAGCATATTAGGCATTTAAGAAATGTCAGGGACTCTTTTAGCCACAGAGCTGTCATAAACTATGCTGAGAATTTCAGTCTCACTCGCTCACCAGACAAATGTCCTCAGTTCACCTTCATTCTGAGTTCCCTAGGAAAGCGGTATGGAAGCTTAGAGGGATTAGAAGAATTATCCTCACATGCCAAGGACAAGTATGTTTGTGTTCTTTTACCAGCAAAAAAAATTATCTAAATGTAAACCATACAGCAATAGATAATAATCTCATGCATTGGAAAGTACCTTGTGGTTTTCTGAGTGAATTTATAGAATTACTACTGTCTTTTTTGCTTCCTTGTCCACAGGATTTCATATGAGTCATTAGCATGACCAGACATCACTGGATACCCCATTGCATGCCCTGCCTTGCCCTGGCCCTGCAGTTCGCTTTGTTGGTTGCTGGGGCTTAGAGATGAGATACCCTCTGGGGATTTGACAAGTGCGGCCAGGAGCTGCATCTCCTAAGTGTAGTCAGTGAGTCCAGTGCCTGGTCGATGTTGGCACAAAAGAGGCCCAAACCTCTTGCCTCAAGTGAAGACAGTACTAACAGGATTGCAGCTCTAGATAGGCCGAGGCCTTCACACCTGCCTCAGAGTTCACCTTCTCCCTCAGCCCCATCCCGTTTCCCTCACTTTTACAGGTATTGTTCTTCAGAGCACGTCTCAATAACTGTTCTGCACATAAACTCCATCAGTACGTTTGTTTCCTAGGGAACCTTATCTAAGACATTTTTACAGAGTCACATAATGAACTTTAAACTGTGTAACAGACATACTTTCTACCTCCCACCATGGAGATCTCATCACTGAAGTGTCTGCCTCTCAGGACTTCCTTCCGGAAGGCCCTGCCAACCAGCACCGTCCAAGGCGTCTCTTCCCTCTCAGAGATCCCTCCTTGCTTGGGTTTCTCTGGGGTCCTCTCTCTACCATCTTGTGTTCTAAAGAGTCTATGCTCCTGTTCTTTTCTCCAGGATTTGATGCAACTTAAAATGAAAACACATAATAAATACCGGGAAATTATAAATAGCACAAGGAATTAGGGCCAAAGGAATATAAATACGATTCAAAAGGCACAGTGATGAGACAACTTAAAAATACACCTTTCATTAAGGCTGTTGCGCCTTCTCCCTGGCAAAACAGAGAGGAGAACAACATAGGAGCCAGGCAACTCCTGTTGTCAGCGGGAAAGTGCAACTCACGCGTGCAGATAAACACAACCTTTTTGGTTTGTCCTTGGTGGCAAATCTTTCCTCTGGTTGTTTTTGACAGAAATTTGTCACCTGAGAAAAGTAGCACTGAGAGAAGGAAGGAAAGGTATCCTCAACAGTGTCTGTGCAGTAATTTTTATATCAAGCATCGTATGGCTTTCTATAAAAAAAAAATTATGATACGTTCTTAATACAACTTGAAGAGCACATGAGTGCAACTCAGTGGAGATGTGCCTTTCGTGGACTTTAGACCACGCTGGGGACATCCAGAGTAGTCTGTGGCATCGGAATGCTGTGGGTGCAAATCCCGTTTCTGCCTCTTACTGCAGGCCTAGGGAAGATGTTCATTATCTGTTTGATCTTGAATGAGTCAGTAACCCTCATGTTCTCCAAGTGTTATAGGTCTTAACTCGTGATTATCACGTATGATAAACAGTTTCGTGAATACTGAATAATCGTAAGGGCTGAGTTAGTGCCTAACTAGTCCATAGGAGGAATTGAATAGATGATTGCTATCATTATTATTATTAATTATATGTATCTTTTGTTGCAACTGTCATCTTGCAAAGGCTTGAAATGCAGACGATTGCAAATTGTTTCCTCTGAGGGAAACCTGGGGTAAATCATCTAAACTAATATTAATAAACTTAACCCAGCTATGTTTACAAAAGAAAAACCCACCTATTTACATATCGTGTCACTACTGATGTAACTTATATTTTTGTTTGTCCTTTGCCCTACTTGTCTGGCATATTCTTCTTCTTTCTTGTTTTAGTTTGTTATATGTCATACATTTATGTATACAGTGTATGAATATTACACAAACAGAAGCTAAATGTATTGTATATGTCTGCTCTTCTCTCACTAGTTCACATGTTTGAAGAGGTTTATTATTGTTGTTTTTTAAATTCAGCACTGGATGCTGTTTCCAGTGAGAGGATACTTCATACTGCCAAATCTGCATTAAAGTTGAAAAGAGAAGTCCCCCCTTTCTCAATCATTGTGTTATATCTGCTCCAAACTCTTCTATTATCCAGTAAACATAGAGAATATAGATCCAAAATGTTCAAATGACTCCAAGGAAGCTATGGCATTTCTTTTTCCTATTTCCTCTAACTCTAAAAGAAACATGGAGCCATGGAATGAGAACAAGCGATTGACTCTCTAGTTTCTATTCTATTTTTCTGATCCTCTCGTGCTAACTTAATCCTGGAGTAAGACTCTTAGTGAGCCAGAGTGAAGATATAGCTGCAAAAACAAGTTTAGAATATAAGTTATATTTCAAAAACATGCATACCTCACTGGAATACACTAGAACAATAGGCATGAATATATAACAGATATAATTTATATTTATGTATAATTTATTTTCTCCAGAAATTACCATTTAAGATCTAGAAAATTGGAATATCACAGTTTCTCACTATTATTTCTTAGCTTGATCTGGCCAGAGGGAGCCAAATGATACTTTTTTTTCCTGATTTTTTTTTATTTCAGCATATTTTGGGGGTACAAATGTTTAGGTTATGTGTGTTGTCTTTCGCCACATTCCCCCCCACCC
>VBSM01001927.1:2388317-2414146 GCA_008086735.1 Cheirogaleus medius | reverse complement strand
AAGGGTAAAATGGTGTCATAAAAGATGGAAAGGACGGGACAGATAAAGGATGGTTCAAAAGAAATTAATATGTAACTCTACTTACAAAATACAGAAGCAAGAGTCAAAATGGTATGAAGATTTAACTGCAGATAACTGAAAAATAATAATGCCATTGATAGACTTGCATGGCAGAATCTGGGGGCTGCAAAGTATGAGAGGGACGTTTCAGGTCTGTTAAATTCAACGTGATGCTAGAATATCCCAAAATTGCATCTAATAGAAAATCAGGACAGATGTATAAGGCAGAGCTGAGAGCAGGAAACACCAATTTGAATGTTACGCAAAAAAATAAATAAATAAATTCTAATCAAGTGAATAATAAAGTAATCAAAGCAATAATCAATAATACATTGCTATGATAAAAATAATAAAAATAGGAATCAAATAAACAGGTGAGATTATCAGAACCGAATTTCCCAGGAGGAAGCAGACTTTGAAGGTTACTGCTAATTACAAAAATGCAGAAAAATAAAAATATCCACAAAGGAAAAATCAACATGACAGTGTTTCAGGTGCTATAAACAAAATGTTTAGAAGTGGAGGGCAGAGTCATAAATATCGAGCTACCGGCATACAAACAGCGAGAACTCATAAAACAGTGTGTTGACAAGAGATTGTTGCAAGAGAGAACTTTAAGATTTGGTCAGTGGTATTGCTTTTTATTTCTTTTTTTTTTGAAATGCATGTTCTACATGTTAATTTTGTGAGTGCATTTATGCGGCTGCTTATTTGTATGTGACCCCTTGGGACATGACAGTCTGGTGCATAAATACCTTTGGGTGGGTTAGCCTTGTAGCGAGAACACAGGGTTTGAAGTCAGACCTCAGTCAAATTCCATTTTCTCCATGGTGTGGCAGTGCTGGCAGTGTGACTTCTGACAATTATCCTCTTACTGAGCCTTATGTCCTCTGAAAGATGGAATGACAGACCCTGACTTTCAGAGCTGCAATGATGAGCATAGCGCAGCGTTTGGCCCACAACTGTACTCCGTCGAAAGTGGCTATTTTATTGCTACCACTAAGAATAAACTTTTAATACAACATACTATTTATAGTTCACATTTCTAAATACGGTTAGCTATATATATATATTTTTTTCCCTCTTATGTTATGTCAAAGTTAACAACCTTCAAAGAAAATCGTCAGCCGGAAGGACTATTTTTACTCTGCCTGAGCCTGAATCTGTTCATTTGCTTTTTAAATTGGAAGCATATGAAGCATCCCCCATGTGTTGGGAACAGATGAATCCCTACCATCTTGTAGCTTAGAAGAGGTAAAAGGATACGATTCAATTTTTATAATTCAGAGTGTTGATGGGATGAACAGAATGTTGTGGCATGAATGAGGATGCCCCGGTGGGAAGGGGAGAGAACGTTGCCGTCGGAATGGAAGGTGTGTGTTTGCACTGGGCTGGGGCAGCACCCACTATTGCAGGAGCACATGGAAGTCACACTGTGCTTGGAGAACAGTGAGAAGTTTAATGCCATGAGAATATAAGGTTCGTGGATGCCAATGAGGAGAAATAATGCAAGAAAGATACTTAGGGACTATGATCAAAGGCTTGGTTTACCTGCCGAGAAGTGTGAGATTGGAGGGAATGGAAAAGGAGGGAGAGGGAGAACCTAGAAGACATACAGGATTGTGTGTGTGTGTGTGTGTGTGTGTGTGTGTTAGTGTCTGCAGGAAGGTGGTGAGGGGTTGGGGGAGAGAGCCAGAGAACTCAACAAGAGCAAGGCGATGGAAGCAGACTGTTATAGACTGTGATATCCTTGTCATTTCAATGTATTCCAAAATTCCTCATGGTCTTCTATCGTACAAGGCAAATTTTATTTTACGAGTCAGTCCAGAGCAGCAGAAAAAAATTAATTAGCTCTGTCATCGTGGAAACCTGGATCTTAATCCCATTTCCATCACTTTCTAGCTATGTGGTCTTGGGCAAGACACTTAACCTCCCAAAGCTTCGCTTTTCTCATCCATAAAATGGTTACAAAAATAGCATCTGTCTTTTGAGAATGTCCTGAGGATTAAATGAGACAAAGTGATACATATTAGCTCTTATTACACATTAGATAAACATTAGCTATCATTGTATACCCAACCACCCATAGCTGTATTTAAAAATAATTCTTTCTTTTAGTTACACTGTAAGCATCACCACCCCACTGGCAACCCTTCTGACAACCCTAGAAATTGTGACTGAGGGTGTTTGGAATAAGAGCAGAACATGGGATCTGCCCGATTCCTCAAGCCATGTTCCGGGAACTTTACCTTCCTGGGCTTTTCTCCGGGCCCTGACGATGCTGTCTTCTGTTTAGCTGCAGACACCTCACCTCTGTTCTTCCTCGCAGGAAATCCAAAAAGCAAATTCTTCCTTTGCCCCACAGGTAAAACGTATCCCGGTGCAGAGCCATCCCATTTAACCATCAGAGTTTATCTATTTGAGAGAAAATATGGCAAATCAATTTTCCCCTCTCCCTTAAATTTTTTTATTTGTTTTAGAATTTTATTCATGCATTTGATGCACTTTGGTTTCATCGTGTGCATCTGGGCACAGAACTCTCTCTCTGAGTTGCAAAAAGGTATTCACATTTTAGCTCTTATGCCCAAAGCCGCAAGCAAAAACCTCTCCTTCATTACATAAGGTAGTACATAAAGTTTTATGAAACCATCAGTCATACCTTCAGTCAATACTTATGACCTTAAAGAAATTCATAGCTGTTGTTTTTGCCTATTTTTCAAGAAAATAAAAAAGGTCACTTACAAAGAAATACATAAAACAATTTCAAGCAAGGTGAAAGAGGGTTATTTTCAATGATCATAAATGAAATTGTATTGTCAAGAGAAATGTAGCATAATACACTGAGAGAACAAAAATTAAAATATGGGAGCATTGTTTATGATAAAGTAAAATATACAATGGACAGAGATTCTTAAGACACAAGTTGATTCACCTTGACAAATCACACAAAATGAGAATCTCCATTTTTTAATTTTTAAAAATAGCAAAATATGTAATTCTTTTCTACATTCTCAGAGAGGTTATAAGGAACTAAAGAAACCACTGAATATATATGTATATACATACATATACGTATGTGTATTTATACATGTCTATACATATACTACACATGTTCAATGAGATTATAATCAATATATAGTATATACAGACATATATACACATACATATGGATATGTTCTTTGCTATTTGGAAGTGGGGCAATGCATGGGTTTTCCTGCCTCTGAAGCTGATGCTTTTTTGAGAAAAATGGCATTTTTGAGAAAGTGGATGATAATGTAGGAAATTAAACAGTGTGACAATCCAATGTTCAGACATAGGGCATGGAAATGGAATACCATGTTGACTCAGCTGATGTGGGGAGAGCTAGACAGCAAACCCAGAGTTCCATGATATAAGATGACAAGCTCCTTACTCCATACCAGACTAACATGAAAAATAAAATTGGTCTTTAACCAACTCTACATAATGGGTACAATGAACACTATCTGGATGATGGGTACACCTATAGCTGTGGCCCAAGCATTACAAAAGCGATCCCTGTAACAAAAAACATTTGTACCCCCATCAAAGCTTTCCAGTGAAAATTAGGCATCTCCAAGAAAGATGCCACAGGGCAATAAAAATGTCCAAAGATAATCCAAGTATCTGAAGCAGATCTATGGTAATATTAGAAAACCAAGTTGTGAAATCCATTGAGGAAAGTGTTAAATAGTATAACCTGCTCATCATTAAATCCCTAATAAAGCCATGGCGTCTGCTGTTTAAAGCCTGAGCCCTGGAATAAGAAAGATGTGGATTCTAATTCTAGCACCACCACTTGGGAGCTGTCCAACCTTGGGCAAATCACTCTAACCTTCAAATCCTCAGCTGAAGGTAGGAAGACCAACAGTCCCTGTCTCTTAGGGACATTTGGAGGATTAAAGCAGAAGGATGTCAAATGTTCAATTAAGGGCCTGAAACATGGTAGGCACCAGTGCATGCCAGATGCTATTAGTCCTATCGTCACCATTATTGTCATCATTGCCATTAGTATTATATTTAGTAAGAGTGTTTCACTTCTTTTCTTGGCTATATGTGTGCTTCTGGGGAAGAGACATTAAGGGGGGTGTGGTAAAAAAAAAGACCACATTATCCTGACCTTTAAGTTGATTTAAAATATTGCAGAAAGTTCAATGTTTGAAAGGATATCTATCTTCCTACAAAACTTGCATATCTGCCTAATAATACTCTCCCTCACTGAAGAGAGAAGCTTATTTGGGGCCGATAAATTGATGGTAGAAAGACAATTGCCTTGGTAACAGAGAATCCAGGGTTAGATCGTGGTTTGGTAACTGGGTAGCTGGCCTTCAAGAAGCAGTTTAAAAAGCCAGTGGAATTTGGATGTGAAGACCTTAGCCTTTTTCCATGCTAAGATCATGGAACTGTGCTCTGTCATTTGACATTAGCAATAGGGGTGCTGGGAGAGAAGGGGTGTCCTCGCTGGGGAGGGAACATCACTGTACACACGTACAAGAAGAGCCTGGGCACTCTCCCTGAAGCCCTTGGCTCTTCCCTGTGCCAACTCTCCTCCCATTCTTTTCCAAATTTTAATGAGAAGAAGAGAAGAAATTTGCTGCTACTGGACCAACTCATTCTCCATCAATTTTTGTGTGATTTCTGACACCCCAAGCACTCACCAATGTTTTACATCACCCACATGGAAACATTCACTGAATGCCAGGGTATAACAAGTGGTTTGCTAAGGCCAGACCTCCCTTGCAGAGGAGGAAAATACTGGAGCCACTGGTGGCCGAAATGAACACACACATGCTGATCTTGACCAAGTAAGAGTCCATTCCTCAGAGCCAAGACTGGGAATGCGCAGGTCTTGAGAGATGTCTTAGACATGAGAGTACAGATGATGCTAGTGGAATGACATTAAGTAACATTAACAAGTAACCAATCATTTCTTTGCCTTTGAAAACAATGGACATCTCTTTTGCTTAAATGATCTACACATCTCAGATGGGTAAGAGCTGAAAATCATTGCTTAAGAAAAAAAAGAAAAATTTAAAAAAAATGGTTTTTCATACAGTATAGTTGTATTTTGTTAATCAAAATGCATTTTAATTCCCAGCATTTATTTATACTTTACCAAATACCTTCCCAAATCTTTAACAGTTCCTGTTCTGTAGAAATAAAACAAACTTACAACTTCTAAACATACAAAGAAACTTTATAGCTAGAGAACCCTTATTAAACTTTGCCTTTCTATTTTTATTCAAGGCCCCCCTAAAATTAAAAGAAAAATTACATAAATATGCACAAAATACTCAGAGGAAGCTGTAAATACATATATAATAAGCTATACTGTGACATTTTCATCTATAAAGAATAATTTGCTTTTGTTAGTGCTGCTCAATGTATCACATTTTAAAAAGGATTAAATGAATTCCTTAAAAGTTAGAAAATTCAAAACATATCCTTGCAGCTTGCAAGGGAATTTTCCAAGTAAATATTTAAAAGTCCCAATGTAAGCACTATTATATTTTCACATAGTTTGTAAATGTAAATACAAAATGAAACTTTTCTTAAATGAAAAAATATATGGATATTTATCAATGCAGACAAAAATACCTTGTCTTCTCAGTTTCTCCAAATATGTTAAAATATTCATCAACATATTTTTGGAAGTATTCCTTACATTGGTAAGGGACTATTCACCTCACATGCGTAAATGCCTAAATTCTAACTTCATACAGCCTTTTGCTAATTACTATAAAACATATCCTTCTGTTTTTATCCAAAATTCAAAAACCTATCAAAGTCAATTTGAGCTTAGGTGTCATTTCTGAAACAGAAATAAACATATTTGTCTGAAATGGTCAGAGCTCATAAAATAAAGTTTTCCATAATATAGTAGCGAAATCATTAAGGTTTTGTGTGTGTTCGTTTTCCAGTTTTACTCTCACGTATTCTCACATATTTCTTTTGTTTAGCCATAGGAGAAAAGAAAAATAGGTATCCAATGAACAAAACACCCAAATGCATTAAAAATATGCAATGTAGAGTATTGGATAGAAATACTCTCCAGGTCTTTGTTGAATGAGAGGTAAATTATTTATTCTCTTAACCCATGTATCTGCGTAAATGGGGAAGGTACTATCTATCTATCTTGCAGCATTGAGAGGATTTTATGTAAAACTACCAGTCACATTATAGATTTTAGGAGGTGTTAACCCCCTCCCTTTCTCTGCCACATTTCTTCCCTCTCTCTCTCTCTCTCTCTCTCCTTCCTCCCAGGAAATGGAGAGTCTGGTATGATAACCTGCCAGGGCAGAAGGCTTTGCTTAGAGGTAGGGTTACCTGCACAGCTAACTTGTGCTTGCTTTGAGGCAGACACCCCTAGACTTTTGTTTTTCCTTCTGTATAGTGTTGATGTTTTCCAAATACCAGGGTTTGTTAAGTGAACTTTTTGAATCATTCCTTCTTGGAATTCCTTGTCTTCTCAGTTTCTCCAAATATGTTAAAATATTCATCAACATATTTTTGGAAGTATTCCTTACATTGGTTCCTTACATTGTTCAAATCTTTTTTATTCTTCAAATTTTTCTAGCACTTATACTTGATAGACTTTGACTGAATAAATGAAGGAATGAAAGAATGAATGAGTGCCTTATATTCTAATTTGCCATAATAACCTCAGTCTTTTTCTAGTTATTATTCATTTGGGGTGTGTTTTATTGTGTTTTTTCCCCCAAACAAAATGCAAATGGGACAGAGAGGAGCATAACCCTAGAGGTTGGGGCGCAAGTACATCTTTTCACCTCTGTGTCCCTCCTCTGTCCTTGTGGCCTTTCTCTGTCTCCTCTGCCAGCCCAGCAGGCTGGGTATGTTTTAGGGCCCCTATAAACATTTGCTAAATGAATGAGTGTGGATGTCAACTAGCCTGCAAAGAAGTTCCAAGCTCATTTACTGCATAGAGTTACTAAATCCTGGAGGATTTGGGCACAATTAGAGCTATTAAATGCCTACTTGGTCTTTATCATACCAAGGTCTAAAAACGTACACTACAAGGGGAGTCTGCTTAGTCAAAGCAAAGACACAGCTGAGGGGCTTCCCAGGCATGCTCACTATTCTCAGAGGCCTCAATTTAGGGTCTTATGCTATCAGGGGTGGTCAAGAGAGAAGTGCTGTGCTGACAGGTCACATTCCATTAGTAGAAATAAAATCCAATAGCCTTGTAAGACTGGAGTTTGGCAAAGGCATTCAAAAACTAATCCATGGTAAAATTACACCCTTGTAAGTATTTGTACTTATGTATCTGCATGTGAGAATGAAAGCTTGGAGTCTGCTGTCCAGAGTGGGAATCTCAGGAAAACCACCAGGAGTTTAAATCTATTACCTGTTCAGGTGTCTCCATTTAGCATTAAGGTTTCTAGAATCCAGAAAAGAGTCGTTCACCTGTGCCAGAGGCAGGTTGCTATAGTAGAAAGAGTTGTGCCCGTGGCGCGTGATAAATCTGAGTTGATGTCTGTGCTCTGAGACTTAACACTTTGCACAGCGGGCCCGGCAATGTTACTAGACATCTCTGAATCTCAGACTTGTCATCTGTGAAATGAAGATAAGCGTGTGGAATTGTTGTCAGGATTAGCACGAGAGATGTAAAGCCCCAGGCACTGGGTGAGCCTGCAGTGAACATTTACTTCTCGGTCTTCTGGGTTTTTCTCTCCTCCCTCTTCTCTTGGTATCATTAGCATCATGGTTAATATTGCCATCATCCTTGCGGTTCTTCCTGTTTATATCGTTTTTATCTTTGCCCCTTTAAGAATCTAACATTAGAAGTTTGGAATCAAAATACACAGTACTGAAGGTATGTGACAAGGTAATGTACACACCTGACATGATAAGGAAAATGCACTATGGGGTTTTCTCAACCGCAAATAGAGCAGGGAGCAGAAAGTCAGTATCACTTCCCAATGGCAGTAGAGCAATGGCTGTGGGTTACCTGTTCGCTATTGTCCCCAGGAGCTGGTAAGCTCCTAACAGGCAAAGATGGGTTGATTTTTGTTTAGTTTTATTCCTCGTGTTTATCAAAATATTCAATAAATATGTATTGAAGAATTAATAAAAATGAACGAATGGATCAGTGGAATTTTAAGATATTGAAGAATTAATAAACGAAAGAATTTGTTAGTAGAATTTTAAGATCTGATATATCTAAATGGATATTTGTTCCTTTTAAGCTATTTCAAGTGAAACTATAAATTGTAAATGGTCAAGTTACTTTTGCTAAGTAAATAGATGAAAAATACATGGTACAACGGGTAGAGGAATGTGATATATGCAGCTTGCTCCAACCCCTGAACAGGGGATAATCTTTTCATGTGGCAAAAGGAAGGGATGCTGCGTAGAACCACGAGGACAGTGGCCTGCAACCAAGATGGGCAGAGAGATATGGGCATTGCCTTGTAGGGAGACTGAGTGGGAAAGGACTAGTATTAGCTTCAAAACGACAACAGAGGTAGTCTTTAATTTCAGTTTCAGGCCGGGCGTGGTGGCTCACGCCTGTAATCCTAGCACTCTGGAAGGCCGAGGCGGGCGGATCGCTCAAGGTCAGGAGTTCAAAACCAGCCTGAGCGAGACCCCGTCTCTACTAAAAATAGAAAGAAATTAATTGACCAACTAAAAATATATACAGAAAAAATTAGCCGGGCATGGTGGCGCATGCCTGTAGTCCCAGCTACTCAGGAGGCTGAGGCAGTAGGATCGCTTGAGCCCAGGAGATTGAGGTTGCTGTGAGCTAGGCTGATGCCACGGCACTCACTCTAGCCTGGGCCACAAAGTGAGACTCTGTCTCAAAAAAAAAAAAAAAAAAAAAAAAAAAAGAAATAATTTCAGTTTCAGTATGGAAAGCAAAGTCCAACTCTAAGACATGTGATGCTTTCTTATGTCCTATGTAGGCAAATCAAAAGCCCAGAGTGACCGAGACCATGTCAAGGCAGACAAAGGTCTCAGTACAAGTCACCACTTACACAGTCTCCCTGGTCTCCATTAACTAGAGTCTTGCGCCTAGAACTTTAAACCTAGAACTAAGACTTATGGAGCCTTCCTGAATGAGTAAAATTGTCACAACAGGCAAGAACATTAGCCCTGGTTCACTCATGGATGATGGGAAACAAAGCACGATGTAGTCACAGGAAGGCTTTGTTCAAGGGGGACAATTCTCATCACCACTCTTATTTCTTGAGATGTGCACCGACATCAAGACAATCAGCAATTCCACCATCCATTCATGTCCTTTATTCTCAATTCGGGTATTCACTGAATGGCACCACCTACCTTAAATACTTTTTATTCTCAAGTTTATAAATTGATTTTGGATATGTTTTCCTCTTCCGAGGCTTTTCTGTATAGCCTCGAATCTTTCTATTGGACCTAATGTGTCTTTGATTAATGGACTGGCTCCATAATTATTCTGAATTTCCTCCAAAGAAAATTTTCTTCTGTTTCTCCCTTTCTCAGCCATCCCTTTTTCATTCTACACTGAGAGGATGCTTAGTGTTCTGGGAATCTATCCAAGTGTCTTCAAATGCTTTAAAGTGAGGAGAAGAAAAAGGATGATAAAGATATCATCCAGTAACTTCTGTGGAATTTTATGATGTGATATATATGAATGAATATTTAGTCACTTTGAGGGTAGTTGGAACAAGAACATGCAGAAGCTATACCCTGCAGCACCTGTGTCAGAATCCGATTGGTAGAAGTGCGTCGTCATGCATTTACCTGTGATGCATTTACCTTATAGCAGGTGCCTAGAAGGCAACAGATGAAAGTGATGAAAATCTCGCTGAAATGTCAGATGACAAGTTGATATCACCTTAGGACTTGAGAAAAAAGATTAGTAGGGATATCTTTGTTTTTACTGTGAGTGCTATAGAACAGTTTTATTCCATTAGATGTTACACACATATTCCATGTTTTAAGTTATTTGTGAGACCCTTCTCTACAACCTTGTAGGAAGTGCAAATTGTAAGCACAGCTTCGAAAAGCCATTGGAACTTTAACACAACTCACTAGTCTCCTGTTTCTAAATAGATACATGTGCAGAGTTTGTGTCCCAACCTTCTCACCCACTCAAGGATTAAGGTATTTTGTGGTTTTTTTCTCTTTCTCTAGCATCGTCATAATTTTCCTGGTGGGTAATTATCAGTGTCATAAAAACATGTTGCATTTTTTTTCACCTCGAAGACTTTGGTTTGACCCATCTCTCCTTCAACTACTGACAATTTCTGTCTTCTGTGCTGCAAAACTCTTTGAAGAATTTGTCGATACTTGTTTCCCCCCTTTTATTCATTTCTTCCCATTCTCTCTTAAACCTACTGCGATCAGATGCTGTCCCTAGAATTTCCACAAAAAACGCCTCTATGTAGATCATCAATGAACACTTTTCCAAAGGTAATGGTCTGTTCTGTTTTCTTATTTTCTGTCCCTATCAGCATAATTTTACAGAGTTATAATTCCCTCTTTATTTCAACAATAGTTTCATTTCTCTTCTGAGATGCCCAGTTGATCTCCTATCTCATTAACCTCTCCTAATTTTCTTTGCTGGGTCTTCCTCTTTCTCTTGATTTCAGATGTTGGAATGACTTAGGGCTGAGTGTTCAAATGTTTTCTGTCTACATTCGTTTCATGGGTGGTTCTACCTAGGTCCATCTGTACACTAACAACTTCCAAGTCTGTATCCCAATGATCTACCTCCTCTTTGAAGTCCATTTGTTCATTTGACTCTTCACATGAAGGCCTGGCAGGTCTTGACATTACCTTAAGATTGGCATGCTCAAAGTCAGCAGTCAAATTCCTGTGCCCCCCTGCAATAATCTTCTCTTTCCTCTGTTTTCTTAATCTCAGCCAGATTTTTCTTCTGACATGCTTTGAACTAAAATACTTTGATTTTTTAGGTGCCAGCAGACATTTGGAAATAGTATTCGAGCACCTATTGAAATACTATTGTGAATAGAACTACGTAAAACATTAATGTGGAAGTATGATCTATGTAGAAAGTATTAACAAGTTAAGATTTTTCTAAAGGAGATAGGTCTTTGAATTTTTTTTTCAGAGTAGAGAAGCATATATTAAATGGTTATAAGTAACAGAGCAGAATAAAGACATGGAATGCTCCAAGCTAAAAATTGGGAGGGCATCTGCTTCTTCAACTACTAACTATTTACTGGGCATATACTGTGTGCCAGAATTCCACTTTGTGCTGTAAGTTCTGTTGGTAACAATATCAAAATAGTTCTTTTATAGTCTGCACACTGAACTCTTCCTAAATGAAGTTTCTTACATAATGTACTCAGGACCAACAAAGTTAGTTAACCAAACAAGGATTTTGAGAGAATCACTAAACTGTATACATATCTGATATCAATTTTAACCTAAAGCAGATACATACATTTTTATCTACCTATCTTTTGATGTAGGATCACAACTATATTTATAATAAACATGTATATACCACATATATACATATAATAAACACATATCCTAAATTTGGCATCTAGAAGCAAAAGCGGACATTAACAGAAATTAAAAGAAGAGAAAGAGGGGAAGAAGAAGATTATTGCAGGCAGAACATAGGAATTTGCCTTTGAGCATCATTTTGAGGTGAGCACTAGAGCTGGTCCACGTGGATTCCAAGGGGAAGTGGATCATTGAAGTTGTTAGTAGATAGATGTCACTAGGCAAAAACATACATACGCATAGTGCAGTTCTACATTATTTTTCTTTATGAAACCGCACTAAAAGAAATTATTCCACTTCTGTAAAGTGCCAAGTCATTCTGTATTTTTATTATTTTCCTCCAATCTTTTAGAATGATCTTATTTATACATAGGGTGCACTTAAGGAGTTTTATAGAGTTTTTGATGTAGAGAACTAGCATTTCTATGATGATTTACTTTCACATTGTTTGTCTAGGGTTTTCTAAAACACTTCGTTAAATTAATTATTGTTACAGGCTTAACTGACGCAAACTAACTGGTTTAATGTGGACACAGAAGTGCTGCGGTGCCCTGTTGAGTGGATTACTTATCGTGGACAGGTCACTCTTCAGGGAGCGTAGGAAGCTGCTGGCCAAGGAGGTAGATGAAGGAGATTCCTGGTCGAAGGCACATTCGGTTGCAGGAGTGTCCCAGCTTCCTAGCCCTCCTTGGTAAATAGAAAGCTCTGATATAAACCTCAATTATTCTATTGAGAAAACAGTTTATTAACTTTTTCTTGTTATTCCAATATGCCCCATGGGGTCTCATTTTCCATCCCAATCATCTCATCAATATATTTTTTTCTAAATACAGAGGTACAGTTCCCAGAATAAGTTCATAAAAAAGCTATCTTTTCCAGCTCTTTATATTGCCAATAATGTTTTTGAACTTCAATAATATTTCAGGGTCTCTTATCCATTGGCATCTTCAGGTCAACTGTTGTGTTATCATGATTTTTAAGACATAGCCACGCCTAGAAGAGGAAATGCAATCATAACCCAGCCCGTGCTGAAGTGAAAGTTCCAGAAGGAGGAGGAAGAATAAAATTAGAGCAGTTGAAATGGAATGCAACAGCACAAAAGAGTAGGGAAGGGGAGGAAGTAGCTTGAAATAACCATCAGGGCTTCTGTCTATGTAAATGTGGATGGGATGCCCTGGAAGTCTCCTCTGTCAGAGCCGGAAATAACCCTGTGTCTCTGGGGATCATTGTTTAGATTCTTAGGAAAGCCCCATCCATTGAGGTCTTCCTTGAAAAAGGAAGCAAAAAAATGTGAGGCAGGCTCCAGGAATGCAAAGCCCTAGAGTGTGAATACAAGTTCTGTGAACTCTAGCTAAAGGGTGGAGCGCTCTATTTTTAGTCATTAGAATAGAAAGCTTTTGGTCCTAATAACCATCTTTCAGGAATATGAAAAGCTTTTTTTTTTTTTTTTAAAGAACACACTACCCACTTAGTCGCCATCTCTACAAAGGATCAAAGAAGGGTGAAAAAATCTGCAGAAGCACAAAAGAGCTTTCCCTGAATCTAATATGGGTGATTAAGGCACAGCTGAAAATGTCCAACTTTCCTACAGAACAACTTTTAGCCATCTGGATGCAAATGGCTCTCCCAGATGACATCGTGCTTATCTGCAAGGCATTATGGTCTTTGCTCTTGCTGTGTGTTATATATGCATTCTGTGTAGCACGTATCATGTGTCAGTGATTCGAAATGATGATGTGAACTCGCATTGTGACCAGAAAAAATCTGTTATGAGAAAGTTCTCACAACTTGTTGTGACATCAAAGTTCAACTCTGAATCCTAATTACTTCCTAATGAATGCCGCAGGTCATTTTAGTCTGCTAGGAAGTGTTAAAAGAACTCTCTAAGCACAAAAGCCCAACTCCACAACCACAGTCTAAAGAATGTTAGAAACAGAGATAGGTCTCAAAATTCCCTTAGCAACATTTTGACCATTGCACTCAGTTCCAATCAAACACCTAGAATGAAACACAATGCAGCGTCTGTATCACGCAATGTATACACATATTAAATAATCATGAGCCAATTATTTCTCTATTATTTTGGATAGAGATTTCTTCTTAAATGCCAACACAAAGTTTGAATTTGTGTGAGAATGCAAAATATGAAAAGCTTGCTATGACCATTATCAGAGGCTTCTTTAAAGAAGTGGATGTTTCAGAAGCACACCATGTTGCTTCTGAAATTGAAGGTATTTGGTTCATTAGCTATTGCTTAAAATATCTTGAAAAGGAGCACTACCAAATGGCAATCTCTTTGCACAGTGTGCCCTTGTGTGAACTCACAAAATGATTTTACTGATTTATCAAAAAAAAAAAATGGAGAGCCACAATAATATTGTACTTACTTTGTAGCATTGCAATTCATAATGAAAACACCACTAAGATCATTATAATTATTAATTTTGCTTGGATTTCCTAGCACTTGGTGCTGACAGTGCTAATAGGAAAAATGGTATAGATGAAACTTAGACAAATCTTGGCCACTCATGGAACTGTGCAGTGAAAACTTTTATTCATCATACTAAAAAGATTGTAAGGATTCTTAAAATTAATCTTATCTTTATTCTCTGGTTTCTACTTTCATTCTTTGTGTTTTTAATGTTATCTTTATGAAATGTTTACTGTTATTTTTAACTTCTATACAGTTGTGTGAAAGTGTAAAAATGTATACACTGCACAGGTATACATTTAATTTTAAAAGTCAGGATTACAAAGGGCAAAAACCATAGATTTCCTTTTTCATGTTTAAAATAGCAAGTGCGAACTTTTAAAACATATTAACATATTTTCTTGCAATAATTTTCTTTCATCCAAATTTTAAACTTAAATTTTAAGCTCTAATCATTTCTAGTGCTGTAATAATCTTTTTAAGAAAAAAAATCTATAAGATTATTTTTTCTGTTAATATTATATTTGGGATTTTTAACAGTAAAGTATACCTCTGCCAGATTTCAAATTCAAAGCAACCTTTATCCAACTTGGATTTGTAAACCTGATTCATGTTTTTGTTTGTATATCTTAACTTTTAAAAAATATGCTAAGAGTGTGGAGACCTAATGACTGATGAATTTTATTCAGATACTCTGTTTTAGAAGGGTGTTATATAATTTTAAATTAAAAATCAGTATATTAAGTATATGTGTAAAACATATTTTTCCAAATAGTATCATGTGATATATCAACTGTAACTATTTTAATAGAATTTCATTGGTAGTTTAAATATATAGCTATTAAGATCCAATATAAAGATATTTAGGCAGATTGATTCCAAGCTACTTATTAGAGACCTAAATATTATATTTGAATCTGTTATTTTTTACTTTTCAGTCTGATATTTAAGTATACCTAATACATTATGAGAAAAATAGAATACATTAATACATTTTAGTTGACATTATTAGCTTTTCATGTAATCAGAAGTGATCTTCACGGTCTACATGTTTACCCACAGTTTGGATACAGCTTTTTAAAAATGACTTCTATATCAGTATTTATTAGCCAACCTGAAATTACTGTTCTTACAACTGCAAGGTCAATATTTTGCTTTGAGTTTATAGTAATTATCAGAAAAATCATAAAAACCGTGAAAAGCATTCTGAAGCATGCATGTTTTGTTTTGTTTTTCCCAAGAGGAGGTACAGTTAGTTGTCTCACGGGGAAAAATGGCAAACTGTTGTGGCTCAGTTAAGAGCAGGTAGAATTTTGTTTACCATCTCCAATACTATAAAAACGATTCAGTGATTCAGGTTTAGGAGTCGGGGCACTGTAGTATAGAGTATTAAGAGAATAACCTTCACATTCTCTCAGAACAGGGATCCAATGCACTTCCCTAGGCAGGTCACATCACATAATGTCTTCCATGAGACATCTGCACATGCAGGAAATAAGCCCGTTCCCAGTGAGAGTTCACTCTGGGAGGTCAACAGGACCCAACAGGACACGTTACAAGGTTTGCAGTGAGTCATATACATTTTTTTTTAATTTTAAAGGATATTGCACTCACATTTTATGTTCTTACAAGAATTATTAAAATTCCTTTGATGATTATGAAATACTTGGGCATCATCAGAATATCAAATAGACATGGTAAAACCAGCAACATATGTGTGTGTGTGTATGTAGGGTCATTTGCTAACCAAACTGTTAAATCACTTGTTTGCTTTTAAATTTTCTTCTCTTTTCATAAAATTTAAAATATTAGGCATTTGTTTTAGGCAAAATAAATTTCATCCCATCCTATAAGGGCATAGATCCTACAAGGTCCACAATGAATATTGTGTCAAGTGATCCACTTTAGTAACTTGATTCATAAGGATGAGGTATATTTCACATTATTTCCCTGTTCCACGATAATAAACTTGCTGTTTTTTCCTGGATTTATGCTTTTATTAAATAGATGGAAATAATCTTAGAACTTTGTCTTTTGAGGTTCAAAAACCATCATCTATACATTGTAAAAGAGGGAGGTCACAAGAAAATTTTACACTCTTTATGTCAAAGAAAAAAAAGAATATTACGGGGGTACAAATGTTTTGGTTACATTGATTGCTTTTGTACTGTTTGAGTCAAAGTTATAGTCTGCCCATCACCCAGAGAGTGTGCATTGTACCTGTCAGGTATGATTTCACCCAGCCTTTCCTAACCCTCCTACCTGCATGATTTCTGTTGAGTTTTACTTCCATCTGTGCACACAAGTGCTGATCGATTAGTTCCAATTTAATAGGGAGTACATGTGGTGTTTGTTTTTCCATTCTTGTGATACTTCACTTAGGATATTAAACTTTCTTTGTGTTTTCAAAAATGGTGGGGTTTTCATGAGTTTAGCTTATCTCCCTCTTTGAAAGAGATTTCTCCTAACTCCTGGGTATCAATCCTGGGTATGATAAATATTTTAATTGGATTAATTCCAGTTAGCCAGTGGGAATGAGGTTAAGGCATGGCAACAAAATTGCCTGAAATGTCTTTAAAAGTAGCCGTCTACATAATACTCTCTTACTTCCTAGTGTGGTTCCCAGGAGACCATATAATAGAATCCATTTCCACTAATGCACTCAAATAGATTTTAATGGTGTTAGGTGTACAAGTCAGATATATAAGTACCCACATAGAAAGCTGACCTCTGTTCGTTGTTGAAAGGAGATCAATATTGTTTTGCTAAGATACTACATAGCTATATCTCTCTGAGGCTCTTGTAATGCCAGAAGTAAAGAGAAATGATACCTTAGCACTCCAAGCTGAAACCCCACTGAGCTTAGATCTGAAAAGATCAGCTGGGTGTAGAAAATAGACGTTCAGGTCTTTGTGTTTCACAAAGGACGTATCATTTTTTTTTGAAACTTCTAAAGCAGTACCATGATAGTAGTATTTATGAGTTTGTTAAGTGGCTGAAGAAAATAAGTATTCCTGAAATATTCAAGTGGTTAAGTTAAAGTTACTGTCATTTTCCTGCCTGAGTTCAAGTTAATGCCAGTTTTTTTCATTCTGTGAAAATCAGTCAATTCATCATATTCAAATTAGGAAGAATATATATATATATATATATATTTTTTTTTGCCATTGAGGATAGCAATGAGATACTGAGGCTACTACTCACATTCTCTCTGGGCGTGTGCACCTTGTCATCCAGGGTCCCCCAGAAAGGAAGATAAATACTTCTAAGTATATGATGTGTTTGAAAAATCCTACCCCATTCAGAGCATAACCCTCAAGAATCAGCAATCCTAACAAGCCCTAATGGAAGAAGGTTATAGTGACCCAGGACTAAAGAGCACAAAATGCATTTTCATTACTCTTTAAAAAGAGGAAGCATAATTTTTAACTCAATCTAGAAACGTACAGCATTGCAAGAAGTAGCCATACTTAGCAATTTTGCTTTGGATAAAATTAAAATCTGTATATGTATCAAATATACTATGCTATTTTTTCACCATTTTTAAAATTTTTCTTTTTTGGTTATCTACATTTAAGGCGTATAACATGATGTTTTGATACACATAGTGAAATGATTACTACATAAGCAAGTTAACATATTTATCATCTCACATAATTACCGTCATGTGTGTGTGAGCACCTAAAATCCACTTTCTTAGCAAATTTCCAGTATACAACATGATATTAGCTACAGTCCTCATGCTGTACATTAGATTTCTAGACTTATCCATCCTACATAACTTCAGCTTTGTACCTTTGACCTATATCTCCCTGTTTCTGCCTCATCCCACCCCTGGTAACAATCGTTATATTCCTGTTACCATGTAATCTACCTTTTTTAGATTTTACATACGTGAAATTATTTACTATTTTTCTTTCTTTATCTGGCTTATTTCACTTAACCTACTGTCCACCAGTTTTAACCATGTTGTCACAAATGACAGTGCCTCCTTTTGTTAAGGCTAGTAGTCCCTTGTATATATTTACCACATTTTCTTTATCCATTTATCCATTGACGGACACCTAGGTTGTTTCCGTATACATGCATGTTTCCATATACATATTGTGAAGAATGCTGCAACAAATATGGGGGTGCAGATATTTCTGTGAGGTGCTGATTTCATTTCATTTGGGAATACACCCAACTGGGGGGATTTGCTGGGTCATATGATACTTCTATTGTTAATTTTTTGAGGAGCCTCCATACTGTTTTCCATAATGTCTGTACCCGTTTACATTCCTACAAACAGTGCATGTGAGTTTCTTTTTATACATCTTTGTCAACATCTGTTATGTTTTTTTCTTTTTGATAATAGCCATACTAACAGACCTAATACAATGTCATTTTTTAGTGTATATATATGTATATATATATATATATATATATATTTATGTCAAAATATTATAGGGGTACAAATGTTTAGGTTACATAAATTTCCTTTGCCCTGCCCGAATCAGAGCTACAAGTGTGTCCATTCCTCAGACAGTGCCCACCGCACCCTTTAGGTGTGAATATACCATGGAGTTCTACTCAGCCACAAAAAACAATCATGATCTAGCTAGCACCTTTTGCATGATCCTGGATGGAGCTGGAGCTCATCATTGTGGTTTTGATTTAAATTTTCCTGATTATTAGTGATGTTGAAAATCCTCCACAATAATAGTTTATATTTCAAAGTTGTTCAAAATCTATGTGAATTGCAGTAGTCAGGTTTATTCTTTTTACCGTTTGATAATACTTGATTGATTCTTGCCTATCACTAGGCAATGGAATAAAAAAGAGATTGTTTCTGTTAATCAAACCATCCAACTATGAAATCAATTGTATTTATTTCTTCTTTCAGCATGTGAAACATGCCAGGCTTGGGGAGATATGGATAAGGGAAATACTGTCCCTGTGTGTTGAGTAATTTGTGTAGGCAGGGACAAAGTAAATAGATAGCAGTAGTACCATTTGCTACAAGGACTTTATTGTTGAGTTGCATTTGTGAGATTCCAAAGTTTTTTTTTTATCACACTTTCCACTTAACCCTCATGTTAATCTTGATAGTTTTATTATTATCATGGTTTGACAGATGAGTGTATACACATAATAATTAGCTATTTATTTAAATTAAGTTCAAATAAAAATTGTCTTTTTAAGTAGGCAGGGCAAGCTTTATAGATGGTGAGTCACAGATGGAAGAAAGTTAAGGTATTTTATCAAGATCACTGGATGTGTGAGTATCGCAAATGAAACTGGAACCTTGGTTTTCTACTGGGTCTCAGGTTTTCTTCCTACTATCCCATAATGGCTCTTACTAATTTTTTAATGGGATTCTATGTCACAAAATATGAATATTAGCCAAAATGACCTTTCAAAATCTTCGGTTTTTGAAATACTCCAAATAAGGAAATTATTTTAATCTTCTGCTTCAAATGAGAAATAGTAACTGCTATTTCTGCATTTAATCCCATTTCACGTATTTTATTTAAGATAATATATTGTACCATAGTATTCTGGTGAAATAGATTTTGTGAAAAGAAGCAATCTCACATTGCTTCCTATGACATTTGTGAAACTCTTCTGATATTTTAAAAAACATTCTGTTTATATATTATTAAAACACAGCAAAGCATCATATTTCCTGTTCTCTACACACACACACATGCAGACATATATATACACACACGCACATACATGCACATACATACACCAAGCTTTGAGAACCCCAAATAAATCCCAAACCACAGACCAAGAGAGGTGATATTTCACATTATAAATAATGTTTTATTTTATAAAAAGCTCACTACAGGGATCCTTTCTTTGAAATATTTAATGATCTTCAAGTAAGCACTTAAATTCAATAAGAATGGCTTATTATTTTACAGGTAAAATATAGCAAGAAAAATTTAAAGTGAAGGTGTTAGCAGCCATCAACAATTGGTAAAATCAATCAAAATTAGAGTTGGATGCATATATGTGAGACCTATATAGGGAGGCCTTTTCAGGGTTTTATACTACTTTAATGAGTTAAAATTTTATTTACAAAAGTAAAAGGCAACAGTTCATGCTCTAAAAGGGAAATAATAATTTATACTTTCAAAAATCACAAATGCACACTGGGAATGCTTTAAGTAATTTAAAACTCCCTAGCTTTCACTGAAATTCATAAAGCCAATTACTTTCATCCAGGAGTACAAAATAAATGGAAATTTAGCTTTTGAACAAAATAGAAGAAGCCAAGTTTTTATTTACTTTACCCATTGAAAGCATATGCATCCTGAAATCAAAATTCTATAATATCTTGGAAATACTTTAGTAATTCTTAACAATATTTAAGCAAGTTGGTTGTTGAAGATTTTTTAAGGGACTGATTTACTTACAACGCACTTGAAAATGAGAAGCTCAGTTCTGGTTCCAGACAAAATGAAGCAATAAAAGTGTGAGCCTTACGAGAATATTTTTAGTACAGCATATTATGATAGAGTCATGGTGGAGCAGAGGAGAAAGAGACAGGACAAGGTGGGAGATGCTGCTTTGGGGCCTTCATTTGTCCCTCTTTAAAAAGGCAAATATTTTGCACATTTGGAACATCTCACTACTCTGTTTCTCCTCAACAATTATTTCTCTATGACTTCCAAATATCTCAACTCTTAACCATATATATCCCAAATGATTATGTTCTCATGTTTGGATGAAAATAGCGTATTGCTGCAGAGAGGGGAGAAGGTAAGATTTATTTTTCTTATCGATTTTTTATGATATTCCAGAATAAGCAGGAGAAAAATCTGTCCCCAGCAGCCAGGCTCCTAGGCAGAAGACTTGGTTTTTGTTGACATAAAAATTATGCTAAATTTAATTTTTAACCAATTGAATCTCATTTTTAAAATTTAGCTGCCGATTTTTTTTGCCCAGTTTTCTAGAGAATTAAAGAATTAATTTCAATCCATATGCACACAAGATTTGGTTCTTTCAAACTCATTAGTTGCTAAGAAGTCTGACAATAGCAAAAGAAAAAAAAAATCAAGGCACTGATTTATCTCGTTGTTTATTTAGACCTCAGTTTTTAGTTTGTTCTCATAAAACCACAGAATAAAAATCATCTTGAATAGTGCTCTAATTATGCAGATTTGTTTAGAGTTTAAAGTAAATGGTTTCCTCAAATACTGAATAGGTCAGGGATTCAGGAGACCTGTGAGTTAATTTTGATTCTGCAACTCATTTCCTATAAAAAATATAGTAAATTTATTTAACATCTTTCTGTAAAATTTATCTGTCAAATGAAAATTGATAAACGTCGGTAATGGATACTGAAGTATTAGGAATGATCTGAAAACCCTGCGTTAATAACTGAAAATTCTGCCTTTCAGATGTTAATCTTTATGGCCCTTGTATAAATTTATGGAAAAGCCCCAACCTGGTATTGGCCTTCCAAATTTTAAAACGCTGTACAAATGTAGAAGTTTGATTTCCATAACCGGCACATACAACACATACCCACCGTAGGGACGGGAAGCGTATCTTTTATTTCTTATAAACTGCGTGAACATGGCTGGTAGAGTGAGAAAGACGGCTGTCGCTAAGCTAGAAAGAGGAAAATCCTGTTTTCTTTATGTCTTTTTTTCAACACGCATAATATCATTATTCTACATAATACTGACCAGTTGTCTGCCCTTCCTACAGCAATGAACCTGAGCATGTAGGCAGTGGCTGAGACATGTGATAATCAAAAAACTTTTAGAAGAAAGGGTAGAATGCATTTGGGAAGCAGTGTAGACCTGGCACCATGCGTCCTGGGTGTAGGCTCAGAGCCACAGTGAGGACGGTGCCTGCTAATCTCAGGGACCACTGGGTGCTGATGGAGGACCTTTTGAAGTTGTCTCTTCAGAAGGCTTAGAGAGAAGATAAATGAGAACAGGAGCCCCAGAAAGCAATAGGGGAGGAGGGTTCTGCCCTATCTGTGAGAAAGGAAGATAGAGATATGAAGTGCATGACCCAAGGGCTGGTCTTTGTCTATGTTCTTGCCTTTGTTGTGAGTGGGAGGTGGCATGCTCCAATATTCACTATCCATCATTTCCTTTGTGATGAAATTGTTCAAAATTATTGCTACGGATCATATGTTTGCTAAGCTAGTACATAGAGATGTTATGATTATTCAACTGTTTTTCCTAATTCTTAGAACCATAACCCAGTTCCATCTAAAGGATTTGTTTTGTTTTATTTTGTGGAACTCTGTTAATAAGGGAGCATGCCATTCAGTGGACTAAATGTGTAGACAAATGACAAGTAACCTTTATGATGAGCTCAACAAGAAAACTTTGGGAAAAAGCAAACAGAGAATGAATATTTACATTTGTGTCAACCTTTAGAAACTTTAAACACTAGGCGAGGGTAAGTTCTGGTGGGTTATTACATATATTTTGAATAATTCTGTGTTTACAATAAACTTCACATATTTGTCTTAAACATAAAAGTAAAGTAATTCTGCAAATCTATGCCAGAACTTTTGTTATTTTATAATACTTATTTAAAGAAAGCATCATAAAGTAAATGAAACCATTTACTATGGAGATTCATAATTAAAAAACAATCTTCTTAAAATATGTCTCTATTTTTATAGAATACTTTTTTTCTCTCAAAACCTGATAATTTTAAATAATCTTACTAAATTTCTTAGACTATGCCAGTGTGACCAAAACCATTATAATTTTTAACAGTCTACCGTATAATGAACACAATTTTAAAAGATATGTTTACACAAACATATATGCCAGACATATTAGATCATACGTGCGTGTGATATATATACATTTTCCAAACTTTTGCTTTTTATAATTTCATTTTTATTTATGTTAATGCCTTTTTATTTCATTGGATTCTTGACATTGTTAAATGCTGAAGTGAAGAGAAAACAAAAGTATTAAGCTTCATCAATCATAATAACTGTACATTATGCTAAGTATTCAGTGATATTTAACTTTTATGTTAACACAGATGAATATGAAAAAATACAATTTCCTTTTTTATGTACAGCTGATATTTTTCCCCACATAAATGCTTAGCCTCCTACCCAATGTTTAATGGTAGTAATGGTAATAAAAGAAGTGTTTTGAAATGTCTAAAACAGTTTAAATGTAGTCTAACTCAATGATCAATCACTTGAGTTAATGCTTATTTTCTCCTAAAAAAATCAATGCTCATTGAGTCCCATGACCTTTTCAATGCCCGGTCTGGGCTTGCATCCTTTCGTAGTGTATGGATTCTCGGCAAAGAGCCGTCTTCTCTGTAGAGCAACAGGTCCAGCATGATCGTGTCTTGCTCAGGTGGAACATATAACCAAAATGTGTTTGAGTGTGACCCTATAATTCAGGTTACCTTGCAACTCTGTGATCTTTGTGACTAACAGTCACCTTGTCCCACCTGTAGCTAAAGCACCTGTTTCTCTGCTAGCTCCTTCGTTGTCTGTTGGCTTTGTAATCTACTCCAGCCCCTGGCTCTTAGGATCACTGGTGATAGTTAAGCAGAATTGTCATAGGATCTGATATGCATTTTACAAAGATGATTTACAATAGGGTGTTAGAGTTTTAGATGTCTGAGGTATCCACCTAAAAATGTAGGGTAGACTCTTGGATATGTAAATCTGCAATTTAAAATAGGAGCTCTGAGCTGGAGATATAAATTTGGAGATTATCAGTGTACATGGAGTATTTAAGCTATGAAAACAAACAATAGTGTCAAGGGAATGTGAGTAAATAGAAAAGAGAGGAGAACAAAGATTTATGTTTAAATTTTTTATATGTTCAGATTTTAGCATTGCTTTAAGTTAGCATTTACTTTGTGAATTTTTGAATTACTTCCATGGTTGGGGAACTGTGGCCTTAAGGCTCTATGTGGACTTTAAATCCTTAAGTGTGGCCGTTTGTAAAATTTGGCTTCAGTCAACCTCAGCCAGGTATCATGTCAACTTTACTTGGCTTTAATTAACTCTTAATATCTTTGTCACAAACTAGCCCAAGTTATTTTATGAACTAAAATTCATGAAAACATTCAGACATACATTTCCTGTCTTTTTCACCATAAAATAAGGAAATCACTAAAAGCAGTTAGCTTACAGTTACATTTGTCTTAGCTTTTGGAAGTGAACTATAAGTGATTTGAAGATTAAAGTAATTTTAGGTAATTTTCTCTACTTATTTAAATAACAATTCCTTGGATAGTGTAAGAATTATGCTTGAGGTTTTTAAATGATATGCAATTGTTGCCATATGTGAGTGTAAAAGGAAATATAGTCTAATTTTACAAAAAAGCAACAGAATATCTCTAGACACCTTCCAAAAAAAATCTGCTATTCATTACAGTAAAATTGTTATCATTACAAATGTATCAATTTTTTTCTTCAGTTGTAAGAATTTTACAACAAAAGGAAAAGCTTATCCCGTGAGTTCAAACTGTATCTATGATAATTGAAAATAAAAATAAATTAAGTTTAAAAAAGAAAAAGCTAAGGTATCTGTTTATGATGTTGGATATATTTTAATTCCCCCATGATTTTTTTCCCTATTCTTTGACCAGAAATTAAGTGGCATACTTTATACAAGTGGAAATCAGATAAAGACAACTATGTCATTTTGAGAAAGACATTGTGTTTTTGCTTGGATAGATGTGAATCTGAATCTGAGGTGTGTCATTTAATAATCCTGTAAATCTGGTAAAGTTGCTCTTTCTCTTTGGGCCTCTTTTATTATATTCCAGGATAAAATTATTAAGGGATTATTAAGAAAAATTAAGTAAGATGATGTATGTGAAAGCACCTAAGTACTTTGACTAAGAATTTCTATTTTATTTATTGAATTTTTTCCAGTTTTTTCTTTCATTCTCTGCACATTTTTTTTGTTTCCTACCCTTCTGTATGTATGGTATTTGCTTACTTGTCTGTTTCCCACCTCCTAACCCCAAAATCTGGCAGTGTGAGAAAGATCTAGATTTCCTTTCCAAAGACCCTTTGTACTCAGAAATTAATCGAATCTTGGTTGACTGCGCAGTTATGAAAAGATAATTCTGCCTGTTTTTGATGACTATTTCAGAGACTCAGTCTCTTACTTTCCTAGGATCCTAACCCCGTGAGTTCCATGAGTAACGCAGACTTGAGCAAGATGCCCAAGGAACCCAAGGGCGATTCGCTCTAGTCCCTGCTTAACGCCTTTTTGGCCTCTCTCCTTCCTCCCTACAGCAGTTCCTAGGGTTTTCTGGATACCAAGATGCTCTTTAAGAGATTTGATGCATTTGGCAACAACATATTCTCCATTCGATTAGAATTGGCTTCGAACATCAGGGATGGTCTAGAATAGAAGACAGGTGACCGGCGTTCATTCAGGATGAGTGTATTTTGTGACTCTCAGGCAGGTGGGATGACAGGGGAGATGTTCAACACGTGGAGTCCGAGCTTAGTGTTTGCATACAGAATACACAGCGCCTTTCTGTGAGGCGGCTTTCCAAGTTCTACTTCCACCTCCACTTTGGACTTCCGCTCTTCCTCCACAGACAGGGGAGTGAAAGGACAGAGGGAAGCACAGAGACTAGAGCGAATACCCCGACATACTGGTTTCCAAGCCATGGTGCTCAGAACTTTCCTTGCTCTGGAGTTGCCTCTGGAACCAAATCGGGGGCACGGTGGGGGTCAGTGTGGAGGAAAGGGCCTAGCAGAGAGATTTCCGGCTTCTGACCCCTCTGTTTTGTCAAGAGAAGTTCCACTTTTTTTTTATGTTTCTATTTGATAATTGCACGTGTTATTTTATTTGAAGAAAAACCAACA
>VBSM01001927.1:2295586-2385939 GCA_008086735.1 Cheirogaleus medius | reverse complement strand
TACACAACTGTGAGTTGCCTCTTCTACCAACCAGGAATTCTTTTCTCTCGGTCGAGAGCTCAGCTATGTATCAAATACTGTATCGCTTTATTATAGTCAGAATTTCCGTGGCATTAGAATAAGAAATTCCTTCCTATTGGTCTATTACACTGATGGGTATGTTAGTTTGCTAGGGCTGCCATGATAAAGTGCCACGGATGAGATGACTTATATGTTATTAATCATAACAGAAATGTATTTCCTCACGGTTCTGGGGGCTGGAAGCCCGAGATCAAGGTGTCTGCAGGGTTGGTTTTTCTGAGGCCTCTTTGCTTGGCTTGTAAATGGCCTTCTTCAGTGTTTGTTCACATTACCCTCACTCTGTGTGTGCCTGAGTCCCACTTCTCCCTTCTTATAAGGGCATCAATCATATTGGATCAGGGCCCACCCTAATGACCTCTGTTTAACTTAATCACCTCTTTAAAGACCCAAATGCAGTCACTTTCTGGGGTACTGGGGAGTTCGGGCTTCAGATGTGAGTTTGAGGGGACATAATTCAGACTGTAACAGTGGGGAAGTCTTTCTCTTCTACTTTAAAAAGAAGTCAGTCTAATGAGGATGTCATCTATAGTAATGAAAATATAAACACTTGGAATCTAACCTTCTAACCATTCGCCTTCCTAAGTCCTGTAAAAACCCATCTCCTTCTGTTAATCCCCACCTCCCCTTTCATCATTTCTGCACAAAGTGTCCATTTTTGTCTTTGTTTCTCGGCATGAATAAATATGTATTTTTGGAAACCAGAGTTTCTTTGAATTGCAGTACCCCAGCTCTGGTTTGTGATCTTGGAGAAATTGATTTTAATTTCTCTAAGCCTCCATTTCCTCATATTTAAAAAAAAGACCGCATATTACTTACCTCCTAGGACTGCTGTAAGAATAGCATGAGATAATGTATATAAAGCCTTTAGCAATGGTGTCTTGTGGATAATACCCACATATTCAATAAGAGGAAGCTATTATTTTATTATCATTTTCACCCATATCACTGTAATAGCTTTCCGGCTGTACACTCTGTCTGCTTTATTTTTCACACACAGCTGCTGGTATATGATCGTTCTAAATCTCAAATCTGATCATGTTACATCGCTAAATAAGATCTGTCAGTGACATTCCCAAACTTCAAAAAAAAAAAGGTCTCTTGTAATTTGGTCTCTATCACTCGGACTCCAACCTCTAGCAAGCTTCGGTTGAACAAATTACTCACTGCTTCATGAAATCAGAAGGCTTTTCTTTCCTTTCCTTTATCATTTCACTGGGATGCCCTTTCTATCTGTAAGAAGTTTCCTCCGCTTGCTGAATCTGGTTAACTATATTCATCTCCTAAGATATGATGCTACATTAATTTTCCCAAATGTTTCCTTTGATGTCTCTGAGCAAGAGCCCTCTTCTGGGTCTCCCTGCCTCCCTGGTCTCACATCTGGCTTTTCATTTTGGACTCTCATGCCCATCTACTTTTGGCCAGTACAGTGATTAGGATTTCTTTACTCACAACATGCTGTTTGTATTAACTAGACACTTTCTAAATATTTAAACTACTTTTATTGTCATACAAGATGACTTAATTGATATTGACTTAGACATATTTGTTTATCAAATGATTTGGGGAAAAGGGTTTTAATATCTACTTTCCCTTTTCTGTCATAGAGACACGTGTGAACGGCTGGGGTCATTGGTCAAATGGTCTGTTGCACTGGACCAAGTTTAGAATTTTTACACATTTTATCTGTAGGTAATGAATTGGAAATTTAGTCTAATTCAGTATGGAATATAAGAATTTGAAGGGTTATCACATGGAAAAAGCATTTGATTTATTTCTTATATGATGTGGTAGAGGGAGAATAAAAAGAGAGAGATTTTAGCTAAAGTATGTTGTGGAACCTTCAAACAATTAGCACTCTCCAGATCCCCAGAAATATATTGGACCTCCCCCTGAAAAACAATTGATTCAATAGAGATCATCAAAGCATTCATCCAGAGGTTTGTTGAAGATATTTCTTTATTGAACAGTAAGCACCACCAATAGACCTACTGAAACTTTTTTTTCCAAGAGTGGAACCAGAAATTCATACATTTTAAAGCACTCCCAGGTCATTCTGAGGCAGCTTCCTTCAGGACTCTCTAAGATAGAATGTGATCAGTTCGTATTCTGAATCACATTTTAAAATATTAGTTTTAATGGATGAGTTTATACATTGTGTAATTTTCAGAACAAAACTTGAATTTGTCTGAAAGATAGAGCAGAATCCCATTTATCTTTCTAACAATATTATATAGACCGGTAGCTCTCAGGCTGTACCTCTCTCTTAAGGAGATATGTTCTCTAAGCAGCCAAAGAAAAGGTGAAGGAAAGTAGCCCTTTGGCTTTTTACTATACTCCAATGCTAATATATTTAACCAAGATTTGGTGGAAGTCTTCCCACCAAATCACGCTGGTATCTGGCCTCTGAATAGGGTACCTGAACTCTGTAGACTTCCAGAACCCTATGTAGTCTGCTGGATCTACTATCAAGTAAACCTAGAAACTATTATTAAGTTTATACCTTTTCAACCTATAAACTGACCTCTAGAGACTTGCACCACTGGGGACGGTGATTCCTTATTGAGTAAAGAGCTTAACTGAAGTAGTCAGGAAATTTTGAAGAGCAAAAGAATATTTTTATTAAGAAAAATGTATTCTACAATATGGAGCTATAGCAATTCACAATTACAAGCAACAGGTGTTAGTTAGCTTCATGATTTGAGATACTGTATTGGATGCAGACAATTTTAAAAAGGTGATACCTGGTTTTTTCCACTGCGTTTCCTCATTCTATAGATGGAGAGAGATGTGTGGATGGTAATGAACAATTCAAGGCAACATCAAAGATACTTGAAATTATGTCCTTCATAGGTTTGGTTGAGTCATAAAAAAGTATTGTACTAGAAGAGTTCTAGGCTGTGTTTGTAAGGTCAGGATGGTTTCAGTAACAGAATTATGTGGAGTGTGTTGAAGAGACACTCGGAAAAGAATGGGATTCATCTGTCAAGATAGATAAGGCCCAGAATGCAGAGCCCTCTGTATGCCACAGTAGCAGTGAGTAAACTGAGTACAAATGTCTGTCCTTCTCAGTGCACCTGTCCGCTAGTCAAAAAAGTAGCAGTACAGAAATAGAATCTAGGGGTGAGAGGAGAAGAAGGATGCACGTGTTTTCTCTTCTCAGGAAGGATAATTACATTTGGTTGTGGCAGGAAGACTGTATATGAGTACATGTTTATGTGGATGGGGGCTGGGGTTTAGGGGCTGGCATAGGGTTCTGTATCTTTGGATGAAGGCGCATGCCCCTTGGGTTGTCCTACGTCATTGTTCCAGAAAGTATGTTCCTAGAATGGAGTCTCTAGAATGTACCATACTACGTATTATTTTTAATGGACTTGATACACATGGAGTTTAGTAATACTTTATCAAAACAAAATTAATCCCTTTTCTGGATTATGGGACTGCTTACAGCCGTCTCTCTACTCTACGGTGTTATGTCTCACTAATAAAGAGATACAGTATGCAGCAATTCCAGAGCTACTCAGCCATGGCAACACCGCTTTCCCCACACTGACTCCCCGCCCTCTGCTGCCCCCCAAAGCATTCATATCCAGAGCATTTCAAAGGACAAGTGTTTCCTTAAGCAAGCAAACAGAAAACATTCTGGAAAATGTTTTTTTCTTTAAATGACCATTGCATGGTAAGAATGGTTAAAAGAAGAAATGTATAGAATTAGAAAACATGGAGTTAATCAATGTGATGATGTTTGGTTCAATAGCAGCCAGAATCTCTGTACAATAGCACCGAAACATCAGATTAGAAAGTGAGAAAATAGTACTACAAAAATTGAACTTTCCAAAATTGAATTTCAGTCAAGCAAATATTTATTGAAATCCTACTCTGTGCCAGACACCACATAAACAATAAATAAGTAAATAAACAAACGAGATCTTACTGATTGCAATAAGTACTATAATCAAGCCCCGGCAAACTGATTTGTGTGTACAGTAAGACACTAGACGCTGAATGGAATGTAAAATAAGTAAAAATGTCTGTCTTCCAAGTAGACTTGGGGACAGTGTAGGGATTACAAATGGAAGGGATTTAAATGACAATTACAGCACTACCGACCTCTGAGACTCGAAGTGGGTGTCATGGAGACTGGGGCTTGAGGACACAGCTAGATGGTGTGATCTTCTTATCCCGATACCTTTTTATGTTACTTGTAATTATTTATAATATTTGTACTCTTTGAGTTTTAGTGAAATCACTTTTAGATTTTTTTTAGAAAGTCTTTTTAAATCGAGGTCATGGGAAATGTGAAGTCAACTATTATTTCTCTTTTGGATCAGTGGTCCCCAGACTTTTGGGCACCAGGGACTAGTTTCATGGAAGATAACTTTTCCATGGGCCAGGGGTTGGGGGGGGATGGTTTGGGGATGATTCAAGCACATTCACATTTGTTGTGCAGTCAAACCACTCTGCTAACGATAATCTGCATTGGCAGCCGCTCCCCAGCGCTAGCATCACGGCCTCAGCTCCACCCCAGATCATCAGGCATTAGATTGTCATAAGGAATGTGCAACCTGTATGCCTCTATGTGCAGTTTACAGCAGGGTTCATGCTCCTATGAGAATCCAATGCTGCAGCTGATCTGACAGGAGGCGGAGCTTATGTGGTGATGCAAGTGATGGGCATCTGGCTGTAAACACAGATGAAGCTTCACTTGCTCACCTGCCACTCACCTGCTGTGCAGTCCAGATCCTAACAGGCCCTGGACCGGTACTGGTCTGTGACCTGGGGGTTGAGGACTGCAGTTTTTGATTACTTTTCTGGAAATACTTAGAAATCCGTCATTCTCAATAATTGAAATATTTCCTTAATACTAAAGATTTTTAGGACTTTGTATAGTTAGACTTTATTTCTTATTCATTCCAAAATTGATTAAAAGTGCCTATCAAGTTTGTAGCTTTAACAAAATAGACATTTTAAGTAATTATGAATATCCATATATTGGTGATTGTAAGATAGGCTATTCAAACAACCTAAATAATGAACTACAGGGGACAGAAAATGGTTTTAGTGACATCACCACTTCTATCCATGAAGGTAGATCCTTTCAGAAGGCACAAGTCAGCAAAGTTATTTTAAAACACTCCGAAGTTGGCTCTGAAACACACACTACCTACCATTCACTCAGCCCCCTTCTAGCACTGTTGTCTGTAGCTGAGAACCACAGGCTTTCACTCTGTGAGCTATAGCATCAACCACTAAACTTTGCACAGAAAACTTGAACCTCTATGAATAGAGGTATATGATTTTTTTCCTGCCAGATTTTGCATCTAATTGGTACTATATAATATGACACATCACTCAAATGAAATTATATAAGACGTAAAAATAATTCATATAACCATAAAATGTGACCAATGGAAATAAAAATGTCACCATATTTTTTCAGAATTTCAAATAATCATTCTTTTTTGAGGGTGCATATTTTAAAAAGTATGTTTTGAGACACTAAGGGTAAATTTCTCATTTTACGATATTTTTAAAACTACATAATCTATGATGGAAATGTATAATTAAATTTCAAGATACTTTCAAATGAAACTATTAAACTTGTTTTAATACCACCATTCATTAAAGTACTAAGATGAAGAGAGGATGTGTTGAATCCCTGAATTATTATTTAATTTTTGACCTATACTTTTCCTCAAAAAATGGTATTCTTTATTTCCTTCCCCAGAATAGATAAGAAATTCTACATGAAAGAATTTCTGGTGGTTAGCATGAGAAATATGGTTGTATTGGTGGTTATTAAAAATGTTTCTTGGAAGCCCTTATTTGTGATTCTAAATTTGTCGTTGACTAGTAATGAGCTCATTTTGTAAAGTGCAGTGCGTCCTCGTGCTAAATCTATTGGATGATTCATAATTCATGCATGTCTTGTTATTTGTTAAGCTGGTAAATATTTTTATTTTCCATGTTATTTTTAAAAACAAACGTTTTGACTGGATGAGGCTATTTGTAATGCTCCAGATGAACTTTGAGATGTCATCTCCCTCAAGGTTGTTTTCGCAGGATTATTCAAACTGTTGTTAGAAAGTCAATTCTTGGAGTGGTTGCTTTTAAGAGGAGGAGGTTAACTAATCAGGGATTCATAGTCCAATCAGACGGCCCCTTGACCATCCATGTCTCAGAAGTAATGCATCCCTTTGATCCTTAATAGGGTGCAAGAGGGTTCTGCATCTGGGGGAAAATCTGTCCTCATGCATTTTCACCAGGTCTCAACCAAAGTTTTGCAAAACTTGTTTGAATAAAACTAATGTTAAGAAGTGTGTAGGGAAACAAAGAGTCTTATGATTTTTCATCACTATACACAGTATTTTTTTGAGTGGAAAGAGAGGTTTGACAGAGAAGACGTGTGGACCTGGTCCACTTCATAGCATGTCTACCCTGGACAGCTTCTGCATAGAACCTGGCAGTGTTGTGATCAACAACTGTTTCTATGATGAGAAACTGGTCCTGTGCTGCGTCTCCAGGTGCTCACCATCGGTGCTTCCCCAGGGCCTCTGGGAGCCACTGGGTGCTGGGCTGGGATGGGGAGAGGGAGCCTGGGAGTTGGCCCTTCCTACCTGGCTCCCCAGGGTGCTCTGTGGAGGCACCTGGAAGCATAAACAGAGATGCTCTTAAGCAGAGTTAAGAAAAAGCATCAAAGAAAGCACGGCTCAAGAACAGCCTCAAAGCTGACTTAGAGTTGGTATTTGCCAGGCGGGAGCAGACTTGAGGAAGGGATGGGAGAACCGGGCTGTGAGCCAGGGTCACACAGGGGACTGACTGTCTGTCCCCTGGCTCTGAGGATACTACAGTGTGTGTAAAGACTCTGAATTCTTGAAGTAGTTAGCAATATTACACCTTCCATCCCAACTCTACCCTTAACTTCCCTAAAACTTGCCTGGCAGATGTTTGTGCATTCACAAGTTGTTCACTGCTCTGCTCAATCACCAGTGAACCCCAGGTCCTAAACTCACACCTTATGGAAGGTGTGCACCTGCCTTCAACCTCTGACATCCAAAGCCAGTTCTCTTCAACAGTGCCCATCACCCTTCTGAAACCTTTCGTTATGTTCTGTAACAGCAGCGCTATTAATATTACTCTATAACTCCTCAACCGTTTCTCCCAGCTTTGCTGATCCTTTTTTCTCATGTTCTAATCACTTACATAGAGGCATCCTTTTCCTTTGTTTGTTAACAAATTTTATTGAGGTGCCAATTTTAAGAGTATAGTTTGGGGAGATTTTGAATACTGTATATATAGGATACACACACCCCCTTTATTTTTTAATTATTTTCCTTTTCGTGATAGATCTAATTAATTATTTTTTATTGATACCCAATTATTTTTTCACGAATTAAAACCTTTATCAAGCATTACATGAGTTTTTCTTCATTTGCCTCTCTTTTAGACATTTTAAATGTAACATGCAAATTTTAATGATTTTAAATTTAATGAACATGCCAGTGGTTACTAAGTAATTAGATTTCCTAAAGCAAACCTACACATTTATACATATAAAACTTGTAAAAGCAAAGTAAAGCAAATGAACAGACTTATAATAATAAATAATAAAATAATACGTCATTTATTAAATTCATCTTGGTTTATAATATTCACCAAATTTGAATCTTACCTTCCTTGATAGAAAACAAGAGATTCTGTCTCTGATTTCTTTGCTTGGTTTTTATTGTTTTGTTTCCAAGATTTCAAGATTTTGTTCCATAGAGATGAAATCTGTTGATCTCAAAAGATCAATTAAAAATAAAAATAAAATTAAAAGTTGGTATTAAGATTCATCACTTACTAAAAAGTGCCTGCATGGTTAACTCCTTCAGCTTCTTAAGAAAATAACTTAGTGTTTTCTCCTTTGTGGCTCTTTATAAAGGCTTCTAAGATAAACAAGATGGACAAATTGCAGTCATGTATTTTAATGAGAAAAAATAATAGAGTCCAAGCCTGTTGTATTTTAATACCGTCGTATATATCCAGATACGAATATTAATCTTCCAAAGTATTCCATTATCTCTGAAGCACTTAGTTTCTTATTCTTGCTCATTGTATTTAATCTCTCTTTTCCTCTCTGCCTGGTCGAGACCTGTTCATTCTTTAAGGCTAGTTCAAACACCATATCCTTCCCTCACGAACTAATCATGAAATACTGTCTTCTTCCAATGAATCTTGACAGAAATTAACACCTAGTAAATTGTCTGACAGATAAAAATCTACATCTTGGGACTATGACATTGGTCTAGATAGAATGTCCTAAATTTTTACCCGACATTGTTTCATATCTCAACAAATGTCAAGATCTCTGATGTTTATACTTCTCAGTTAAATTAGAAAGAGAGGATCCATATACAAGAGTGAAATGGTGGAGAGCAGCACAGGCTGACTGTTTGATATACAACCTTGTTGTATATCAATATCCTACTATTGTTAGGACAGATGAATTTGGGGAACACATCACAGACAATGGCATTGACTCTGAGTGTTGACAATAGAACAGAGCCACTCCTGGGTGACAGAGTGATCGGTGAGAGATGGTAGGTAGTTGTGGGCAATCCCAAATGAGCAGAGTTTTGGGGGCCATTTTCATATGGAGCATTAAAGAGAGGAAAAATAATGCAGCCTGCCTGAAACCAAGAGGTTTTGGCATAGAAGCAAGAGAAAAGGATGTATGAAATTCAAGAAAAACTGTTTAGAAGTTAACCTTAAGCAAGGGAAAGTATTTGAATATTAACTATAGATATAGAGCAGACTTTTGAGATATCCAGAGTGAAAAATGGAATTAACTTTTCCAAATCTGGCATCGTATAAGTAACTGAGTGATGAGAAATCGAAGGCATTAAAATCCAGTAGGACGTCCATGTTAAAGCACACATTTTCCCAGCCCTAAGTATAATTTCTCAGTTCATCAGAGACACCATCAGTGGAAACACAGCACCGTGTGGTAAGGAGCTTGATGCCTACAAAAGTTAGTTCTGTGGTAAATCGGGTGGGTGTACGTATGTGTGCGGGGTGCATGCATTTAAGAGTAGGATCGCAGAGCCAAATTGAGGCAACCCTATCGGTTAGGATTTTTCAGGTTAGAAGGAGAAGTCACGCTCTCGGGTTACAAGGAGCAATAACTTTTTATATGATGGGGTTTTTTAAAGGTAAGAGAGATAAATGGTCCTAACACCGACATAGACAGGTTTTAGGACAGTTGGCACCTGGGACATCAATCAGACAGGACAGCCGTGATAGTGATTCAAGAGCAACTCTAGTGGTTCAGTGAAAAGACCTGGTGATCGTTTCCTCGCCAACAGGCCCCTGGGGCTCCTTATCCAGTATTTCACCATTAGGGCAACACTTCAGCCTCTGCCTGTTATTCCTCTACTTCCCCCGCTGCTGGTGAGGAACTGCTTTCTGCTTCTCGCTGAAGCGTGTCTCTGCTACTTCTTCTGCAGACATGGGGGACAGAAATCAAGTCCGCACTCACCTGTAGGGTGCTGGCCACAGACTGATGGCTGATCTGACGAAGTGCATGTTCCTGTGCAGGGCATGGGGAGAGGGTGCAGAGCAGGACTCACACTGCATGAGGGACTTGCCCCACAAGCTTCTCTCAAAGAAGGGGCAGCCAGGTGGGTTCTCGGGGAACCGTCACTGAACCCGGCAGCTGACTCACAGTTCTGACCTCAGCCACAGTCCTGCCTGTATCTAGTGGCTCAGAGTGTGAAACATGCATGCACACATGTGCACAAACCACACACACGCATGCCATATATACACTTCCCAGACACACACACGCCACCCATCATACACCACGTACACACCACATTCACATACACACCACACACACACGACACATACTGCACACCTATATACATACTACACACACTGCACACATATTAAATATGCACATACACGTGTGCACACCACATAGCACACACACACACACACACCACAAGCCACATACACACCACACACCACAAACACAAGTACACAGGCACCCAAACCATACACACACACTCCAGACCCCATACACACATAAGCACGTGCCACACATTCACATACATACACACATAAACACACACCACACACCCACATACAGACACATACACCATAAGCGCTTGTGTACGCACACACATCCTACAAAAGCAAAGTCCTCAAGTTGCCACCTGCAACTATTACCTGCGTGCAAATCCTAGGTTTAAGAGAAAGTGTAAAAATATTAAAAAAAAAAAAAAGTGGTGTCCGTCTCAAGCTCACTAAGAACTTTTGGGTAAGTACTACCTGGAAAAAAAAATATGTCATTTCACATCTTACAAACGTTTGAAACTATGACCTTGTTTAATCCTCCTTAACACATTTGATGGCCATCCCTGTTGCCTCATAAGAACATAGAGACCCAGGACGTTTGTGATTAGCCCGATCACACAAAGCCTGTTTTGTCGGGACCAGGGACTGGGATCCTCTCAGAAATGTTGGCTGCCTTCCTTCACCAGGTTTGTCTTTTGGGATATCATCTCTAAGTTTCCCGAGCCATTGTCCCATCACAAACACTTCTGAAAGGAGCCTTTATCTAATGCTCGACACACCTCCTCGTGTGGATAATGAATTTTTAATACTTATGAAGAATCAGATATCATATTAATACAGATAAAGATGCAGGAGGTTGTAGCATATAGCATAATATTCAGGGTTTTTTTTTTTAAACAGAATCCAACATTTAAACCAAAAATGTCCACAGATTTGATAATTAGTTTGTGTTAAACATGTTGTTGGAACTTTGCTTAATATTTTGATTAAACCATTCCAATTTTATAATTTTGCTTCCCCTACATGCCTGTCAAGTGCTTTGATATAAATTATAGATGGTAATGAATACCTAGACTTAAACATCACTGTTTGTCTTGACAGGACCAATGTTTTAAGTGTGGTTGGCTTTCTACATTATTCTTAAATGAAGAATGCTCTTTTATACCTTACGTAAGACGTTGCAAATACTGAGCACTTTACTAATTATGAAATTATGGGTATTTTGGATGTGTGCGTATGTGTATATGGGGTCTGGTGTGTGTGTGTGTTGTGTGGTTTGGGGGCCTGCATATATGTTTGTGGTGTGTGGTATGTATGCGTGTGGCTTGTGTCGTCACGTGCGGTGTGCATGCGTGTATTTGGTATGCATTTGTACTTCATCACAGTTTATTATGCCAGATGGCTAATGCTTCCCTTTTGTGCTTTGAGCTACTAACTGATCCACATATTTCAGAACTCTTATGTCCAGTAACTAAAACTGTCCGGGGAGACCATGTCACCCGCCACTAATATCAGTCCCTGGTGAACCGCCTTTGGCCTTGTAATGTTGAGCTCAGTATTGACTCAGCCCTAGTCAATGGCCGATGGGATAGCAGTTGCTTTGGTGTGGTCAGCATTCACCAATTGTGTAAACAATATAGGACACAGTATTCCACCTACAGCCAAAGGAGTACCTTATATGTAATAGCTGCTAAAATTTTTATGTCATTGGACCCACCTGTCTTAACATATATGAGCACGCTAACATAAACTCATTTGCTAGTACCTAAACAATCAAGGGCGAAACGAAAGCATCATAAATACTTCTCAGAATGCAACTTTTGGGCACTGATAGCTAACTCCAAGTGGAACTCCCATTTTCTCCCTGTGCTTGTATATTTACTAAGGGCTTCTTTGGTGACTTTGTTTTCTAGACTCAAAGCATAAGCAGAACTAATTTCCTGAGTTTTTAATTCATAGTTTTAGGAGCTAATATTTTGTGATTTTTTTGTGGAATGAAATTTAATAATTCGGGGTGAACGACGAGTCGTGTTAAATCGCTCATTGGGTCATTTTAGCTCTGACATTGGATACAAGGTGTGGTTCTGGGCACTCGTGGTAGGAGACAGATAAAGCCCTTATATAAACAGCAATAAAAGAAAAACTAGATACCTGAAAAAAATTGTGATATGTGTTGTATAGATAATAAATTCAGGTAATAAGGGAGAAATTAACTTTTTTCCCTGTATAGCTCTGTGGCCTCTTCAAATATCGTGGGCTTCCAGGGTAATATAAGGTTCAAGACGTGAACTAAATAGAGATCTCTAAGATTACTGTTCCTGCATGTCCTTCAACATACAAATATAATTGACTATGAGTTAAAGGAGTGGAAGAAGAGGGATGTTTCAGTGACAAATTGTTAAAATTCTCTATATTTTAGAGAACATCCATAGTTTACAGTAGATGAGCTAAGGAACAATCTAAGAGACTTTGGAAATCATTGTTACCAAACATTCCAAATAATGTATGCACAGTGCACTTTTGATTTTTTCCAGCTACTAAATTCTTACGTGTGTCTATTATATCCATCATACCCATAGACCGAAAGTAATATTCCTATTCCTTGGTGAACTTGTCGTGGGCCTGGCACATTTCTTGCTCATGGATGTACCCCGAGGGCTGAGCATGGTGTCTCACCTTTCATTTCTCAAATGCTGGCTACGTGAGTGAGTAGGAGTGAGGGCAGAGCAACAGTGGGACTCAGAGGTTTCAAACGGACGTTAGGCCCTCTGAGAGGATGTGGCGGAACCCTGTGTGGTGAATGTCACAGCACCCAGCAAGGATCTGCCTCTGGATGGAAGTCTACCTCGTGTCCCAACGAGGAGCTCTGTTCCAAGAACAGCAGAGGAAAGAAAACAGGTGACGTGACCGGAGTAAGCTGGTCCGATATCAATGGGGAAAAGCCAGCCGAATCTGATCACTGCTTAGGCAGTTAACTCAGAAGATGACAATGGACTCTTGTCCAACACAGGACATTCTGATGAGGAAGTAGGTCATGACTGCTTTGGTAGAAATTTAGAAATTCAGAATTCCAAGGAGGGTCAGGTTAGGAAACAATAGGGAAGAATACCAGGTTGATGTGAGATCACCCTGGTTTGCACATTATGAAGGAGTTCCCAAGGATGCAGGACTCTCAGTTTTCAGATGATGGAAACCCGGAGAAAACCAGGATAGTTGGTCATTCTCATCTGCTGTGGCCTCACTGGCCCATGGGGCTCTTCGTGGGCACCAGCTCTGCCTTTGGACCTTGGGGAACCCTCCTGCTTGTGGAGGACACCCTCCTCCCTGCCTGCCTTCTTCATCCAGCTATGCCTTGTTCTTCAACTCATACATGAATTCTGCAATTTTTTCCTCATATCAGTCCTTTTAGCTGCCATATGCCCATGAACTTAAAGGATAGTTTCTACAATTTAAAATTTAGCCACAAAAAACAAACAGGACTCATGTGTGGGAAATAGAACCTGTTTTGTTTTGCTTTGTTTTTGAAACAGGGTCTCACTCTGTTAATCAGGCTAGAGTGCCGTGGCGTCAGCCTAGCTCACAGCAACCTCAAATTCCTGGGCTCAAGCGATCCTCCTGCCTCAGCCTCCCAAGTAGCTGGGACTACAGGCATGTGCCACCATGCTCGGGTAATTTTTTCTATATATTTTTAGTTGACCAATTAATTTCTTTTTATTTTTTAGTAGAGGCGGGGGTCTCGCTCTTGCTCAGGCTGGTCTCGAACTCCTGACCTTGAGCGATCCTCCCGCCTCAGCCTCCCAAAGTGCTACGATTACAGGCGTGAGCCACCACGCCCGGCTTTTGCTTTGTTTTTAAAACTTCTACTTTTGCTCTTTAAATTTCCCCTAATGAGTTTCCCCCTTTCTCATAATTACGAAAACACATATCTTAGGAATTGGCTCCTGGGCACTGCCTCCAGGAAGCCCTGATGGAGTCCAGTCAGTGTGATGCCCCTCAGGGGGCCCAGCCAGGGCTATAGGTTTGCAGGTGGAGCACACCGGGTCGGGTGGCAGCCCCCTCTGTAGGGTAGGTTGTGTGCCCCAGGTCAGGATATCCAGGATGGGATGTCTGAGCCCTGGGTGGCAGGAGGGCACTAAAGATGGATTCAGGGAGGTGAGAGCTGTCACCGGAGAGCTGCGGTTTATTTGCCATAAACCAATTATGGAGCATGAAGACAGAAAGTCCCCAAACTAACTTCATGTTACCTTCCAAGTTATAGGAACATGTTTGAGAAATGAGAAAACACTAGCCCTTTTTAAACCTCTTCCACTTTGTCTGCTGTGGTTAGACTTGAACAACGGTTTAAAGGTCAGAAGTTTAGCATTCCAATCCTGGGCTGGCACGCCACACAGTCCCGATGTCATGCACCTGTGCCGTAATGGAACTGCGCTGAAAATAGGCATCGTTCAAGGAGGCAGGAGACTTTCCTTCCATTCTGTCAGGGCAGACGTGACAGGCATAGATGGAGTGAAGAAAATAAATAATTTCTGCTACAGTTCCTGGAAGAAGTGTTTCCCAAGATAACATGACAAATGGTATTTGCTCTACAGAACCCTCCTCACAGGACAGAAGGTCAGAAAGGAGGGGAAATCCACATAACCTTCACAGGTGGAGAGTTCCATCAATGATAAAATTGTCAGGAAGGATGTTATCAAGATGAATATAATTACTAAATATGTTGCAAGAAGGTGGTTGCTTTCGTAATAGGTGTCTATCCAAGGGAGTCGGCCGAGTGACTTTGAAATAACAGCCCGTGGTAGAGGTTATCAGGCAAGAAAATTAAACGAAGGCTTGGAGCTGAAATTCAGACTCTCCACCTATCCCTTCTGCTGACAGGTTGGTTTTCCATTTTAATTTCTGCTTAGCAGTACATCACTAGGAGTTTGGTGCTGATTCACAGTTTCTTTTGGTAGCATTCTTTGATTTCTTAACTCCCTTCCCTTGCAGTTGAAGCATCCTGTGCTATTTTATTCTGTCATAAAGGTGGGGAAATAATTTTACAATACCCAGGTAACATTTTCAAGATGTGTGTTTCAAAGCACAGTGTAATAATTTAAAGAGTTCAGATCTCTATGAAGAGGCTGTGATAACAGTGACTCAGTTGATAAAGTCAAATTGCAAAGGCTGAGATTCTTTTACAAAAGGACTAATTGTTGAATGAATAGCTGTATTTACAGGATTATTTACATGAATAACTATATTTACTAATTCTTGTGTGAATAGCTATCTTAACAGGAACAGGCATGATTTTTGCTAATAGATGACCTTTTGATTTAGAATTCAACCTTTTTTTCTGAAGTGTGATGTGTTATGACAAAGATAAAATTTTTCAAGGAATGTCATACAAAGATCCTAATGTACTCCCCAATACAAATTTTAGAAATAAAAATCCTGATATTTCCTTAAATGCTGAAACCTTTCTCTTTTTTAGCTATCTAATCATCTGGATTTCTGAATGTTCTTGCAACACTCTCCAGTTTAATTTATTCAGAAATATAAATAAAGGAAAATAGATGTTTTAATCTTTGCGCTGCTTTTGACTTCATTTAGGTCATTAAACTGCTCCATAGTCTTCTTTGGGATTGAGGGCAAAAGAAATCTCATTGAAACTTGTTGGACTAGAAATTTTGACAGCCCTAAAATGATGCAAAAATAAGAAAAAAAGTACTATGTTCAGAAATACATACACTGTAATCTTAAATTATGAGCACTATAATAAGTCTTTCGGGGTATGATGAAATTGGTTGAAATAGAACAGCAGATTACAGGATCCTTTACAACTCTTCTCCATAAAACATTAGCAATGCTTCAAACCCATTCTCTTCTCTAAACTCATTCATTAAGCTTAATTTTTTGCCCAGTGCTTAATGTGATATAGGCCACTTTCTGGAGGGGAGTGACATTTGTAGCTCATTTTTGAATGCAGGTTTTCCTTGTTAACTATGCCATGGTTTTAATTATTCATGTAAATACATAATGACCTTAGTGTTTAAGACACCATAAAAGGTACTTTTGGGACCTTGCAGATGAATTCCATATGGAATTGGCCTTAAACCACTAATATGTTAATAGAAAGGAAAAGTCAGGTACAGGAATAACTATAGCCATAGATGTACTGTTCAGTTGCATGTAGCCAAGAAGCAAAGCAAAGGCATTTCTCAAAAAAAGATTATTTTGGTGCCTCAGATATGGTCTTTCTCTTACATTTTTTATATTCTCTTAACCACAAAAGATCTTACTGAACTATATTCTTTAACTTTTAAAAAATATATCATTCCATGAATATACTTAGTAATATGTGTGGCACTTTAAAGATTTTCTGAGAAGTTGTCCAAGAAATATCTCAGGAAAAAACCCTTTTTTTTCCCCTACCAAACCTGCTAAAATAAATTTAATCTGAGTAAATTATATTTTCTTATTTGTCATAAAATAAGGGGACAATTTTAGACAGCAAATACGCTTTTACAAATTAAAAAAATAATCTAGGAAAGTGAGTATTATTGGGGTCAAATTTTAAACTAGTAATTATCAAATTCACCTTTCTATACTTCCAAAATTAGGAAACTGGTAAATTGTGTTTTCATTTCAGTATAACACCTACAACATCACCCAGCACCTAGGCATGACAACAAAACAATAAACATTGAAATTTCCAGATTTGAAGCCTGTTACATTTGCTTGGTCCAGGCTTCATAAAATTGATAACTTCTCCATTGGATTGAGAACCAGTTAATAAATACAGATTCAAATATATTCATTTGCCGCTTGAAAGGATATTACTAAAGATGTTGCTATAAAGTTCCCTCATCGAGTTCTCCGCTTTGCAAATCAAGGTACCACTGAACTAAGGGAAATCAGCTGTCTTTTACCAAACCTATAAATAAATATCTTATTCTTGCCAACAGATTTTAAACATAATTTCTTTAAAAAATGTTAAGAGTTTATATTACTATTTCATCTCCTTGCATTAGATTTTCAACTGTAAGTGACGTTATCATCTTTAAGTTAAAAAGTATCATTCATGTTTCATATCTGATTGATATATATGTATACTGTGTTCATGTTTTTATATGGCTTATATCGTATGTATTAATATATGTGTATTTGTGTTTATTTTCTCCCATTACTTTTTTAACTGCTTTTATTTTCATTTGCGATTCCCTATGACCTTTCCTATCCACAAAGTTTATTTGCAACATATAACAAATTTATGCATTCCCTTCATGAGTTCCATCTTAGTGGCAACAGAAGGCAAAAAGTGTGTTAGAGTTATCAGTCAGCTGGGTAAGGGTCAGCGGATTCATGCTGGAAGCCACTGTACTTGATTTCTGAGCCCCTTGTTTTTGTGTCAGTGTAACATTTTTCCCCACTCAAGGGAAAACAGGCTTTCATTTCAACAGTTGGAAGCAATTGATAAATGTAAGTGGCAATATTATTAACTGAATTTTATAATCTTATTAAGTGACTGACTAGAATAAGAAAGGTTAGCACAAGTTCATGTCTATTATAGTCTTTAACACGAATGAACAATTAATCCTTTTTAACTTACTGTTTTCAAAAATTGAAAATGCAAAATCGAATCACCTGAAATTTATGATTAATTATTTATCATCCCAAATATTTTACATTCATCCTTCTTCCCCTGAAGGAGGCAGGGAATGGATATTAATGGTATTTAATGTATATCCTTCCACTTACTTGCTTTATAATCCTTAGATTCGGGCGGTATTGTTCCTAGGTTACGGAAAAGTGTTTGAATGGAGTAACAAGGCCAAAGTACTCTGTTAGTCAAAAGTAAATCCTGGGCCGGACGCAGTGGCTCACGCCTGTAATCCTAGCACTCTGGGAAACCGAGGCGGGCAGATCATTTGAGCTCAGGAGTTCGAGACCTGAGCAAGAGCGAGACCCCATCTCTACTAAAAATAGAAAGAAATTAGCTGGGAAACTAAAAATATATAGAAAAAATTAGCCGGGCATGGTGGTGCATGCCTGTAGTCCCAGCTACTTGGGAAGCTGAGGCAGGAGGATCTCTTGAGCCCAGGAGTTGGAGGTTGCTGTGAGCTAGGCTGACGCCACAGCACTCTAGCCTAGGCAACAGTGAGACTCTGCCTTAAAAAAAAAAAAAAAGTAAATCCTGGATTTGAAAACAGATCTCTCTGTGAAGATAGCTCCATGTTTAAAAAATCTTTACAAACTAATGCGTTCATTAGGAAACATACATTACATGTGAACTAAGTAATTCACAACTGACTAGTTTTGGTAAATAAAAAAAAAATATATATATATATATATATAGAGAGAGAGAACCATTTCAAAGAGCAAGATGCCAGCTTCAAGCTTTGGAAACTGTTGGAATTTGATAATATAGACTAGATGGGAAAAGAAGATAGGTTACATGTTGTAAGATAAACAGAAAAGTGATTTTTACCAAGCTTGCTCTCCTATTTTTTTGTATAATGAAAGATCAGTGCAGACACTGCCAAAAGTTGTTCAAAATATATAGAGGAAAAAACACACACACACACACACAGTACATGGAATATCCTTACTCAGAAATAACTTTTTGGTATTTAAATGTATTGCATTCTTTGATTTGTCTATGCATATGTATATGTGAAAAACATTATCATTTATATCCCTTTTCATTTACAAAAACTCCTCAGATTTTTACATGCTCTTGAAATATTATCTTAAAAGTTGTAAAATGCCATCACATCGAGTACAATAATTCACTTGAGCAATATCCAATTGGTAATATTGAGCATTTCCTCAGATTTCACTATCATAAATGATCCTTTGATTAAAAAAATCTCTTTGGGTGGTATCCATGGCTCACATTTCTAATTAGGTCTTTACTATACAATTCTTGAATGATATTAGTGACTCAAAATGTATAGAAGGAAGTACCTTTCGACTCATCCTTGTTTTTTGCTGCCATTTTTTGTGTGTTTCTGCAGTGTTCATGTCTAGAGACATGTGAGTAACAGACGCACATCTAAGCTCATTGTACAAAAACAGGAGATTTACTCTCAGTGTATGAGGCCCCTGGTGGAACCTTGAGGAAACAGGGCAGCTGGGCTGACCGGGTGTCCCCAGACCCCAGGGGCCTTCTCGTCTCTGTGGGGTTCGTGGTCATTTCCTCAACTATCTGAAGAAAGTCTTTCTTGGCTTCTCTGTCAGTGAGGGTTTGGAGATAACATGCCCTGAGATGCCAAGTTCACCTTCCCGAGTGCAATCCGTGATAGAGGTGGGGCAGCCTCTCTTGGGGTTGAGTCCACATTGCAAGAAGTGTGGTTTGATGAACTTCACTTAATCAGCTATGTCCATCAGTCATAGTGAATGTGTAAATATGAGAGCTGGCCTTGGAGGGAAGGGGAGCGAGAGGGCTTAGCTTGGAGAACACTCTCAAATGGGCCTGGGTATCTGGTAGGAAAGGCATGTGCTATCAAATCTGCTTTTTTATACTTTCATGACTTTTAATATATATTTTTGAAAAGGAAACTGGGATCATTAGACATTTTTTAGTCATACTAAGTTGTTTCATGAAGATGTTACCCTTAGAATAAGTAAAATTTGTTGAAACTTGTTAACAGATCAAATCGACAGTTCTAAACCATCAGTTTTTGGTTACATACCAATAACAACAGTATAACTTGAATTAAAACTTCTCTTTATTTCTAATGTCTATCCCACATTGATGTATTAGACTGTATTGATCTTTTTGTATCTCAAAGAAGTAAGAGCGCTGGGATGTGTGTATAATATGTGTGAATGTGTTTATATATATAAAAACAATACTTAGTATTCCAAGAGAAATGGGAGTAACTTGTCTCTGGCAACATACCCAAGTTATTAAAATATTAATAAAGTATGCATTCACTATTAGTCTTTGAATAAAAACATTTCAATATATTTAGTAATGAGAAATCATATTATTATGCACATTATTCATTTAAATACATTTGTTGAAGCATTTAAACCATTTTTTTCCAAACTTAAGACAGTGTTGTAATATTGGACTCATGTTACAGAACTAGGGTATCATTTTTGTGAGAGTAAAAAAAATACACACTATTTCAAACTATAGCATGCTAAAGTTCAAAATTAAAAATAAATACTTTTAAAAAGCTTGTTCACTTATACGAGACTTTTCAGATTGCATAATATATTCATGTATTATCTTATTTGCTTTAAAAACAGGTGTAGAAATTAGGTGTTTTCTAGGTATTAGGTATAAAAAAGTTTCTAAAGAATAACCCTAATTTGAAAATTACTAAATGTATAGTTGAGGGCATAAACACATAACAATTTAAATATAACATTCTGACTAATCAAAAATGTCTGTCATATAAAATAACATAAACCTTCTAAGCCCCTTAATGAAAGGGAAGAAAATGAGTCTGCACTTACGAGTGACCTTCCGTGTGTCAGGGATCACGCGGGACTCTTGTCAGTGTAAGCTGTATTGTTCCCAGTTTATAGAGGAGAAAATCAAGGCTTCCAGAGGTTCTGTGACTTTCCCAAAAGCATTTAGATAATACATGGTAAATGCCACCCTATCTTTCCCAAGGCTGATGATTTTTTTCACAATTGGTATGAATTTCTTTTGTTTTTTGTTTTTGTTTTTTTTTTGCCTTAAGTCTTTGGTTTTGGGGAAAAGGGGGAGCATGTAGGATTGATCTTCAGCAACCACGTGCACAGGGAGGTAACAGAGCAATCTTCGTGAGGCTGGTGCAACACTCCTGATATTTTCAACGGCAAGTATCGGAGAGCACAACTTAAACTGGCTTGAACAAAAGAGGAAATGCATTGGCTTACGTAACAACCAGTATTTAGACACGGTTTGAGCCCCTCTTTCATGATTTCTTCAGGGCTGTGGCTCTGTTTTTCTGAGTTCATTCATCTCTGTCACGTTCATCTGCTGACTGTGTCTCAGTCTCGATTTCCTCATAATAGGGCGTGGCTGCTGGAAGCTTCCAGAACCACATGGTTCTACACTCATGGCCAGAGTGGGAGAGAGCTTTTCTCTTCCAGCCATCGGGATAAACAAGTATTGTGCTAATTCTTATCAAATTTAAAAATATGAAGAAGTTGGGAAAAAAAACAGATTTATCCATCTAGATATCCAGGGTCCTAGCATCAAATCATCTCTCTCATGTTCTCAAGAAAATTCAACTCTCAAGTTTGGACAACCTTTGCAAGAAATCTCACTGGTAGTTCACACCTATATCAAAAATTTTGTGTTTTTATCTTCCTTAGGAGAGACATTAAAATTATTTTTATTACGTAGTCAGAACACAAGTCAATTTTTCTGAATTTTAAAATAGGGAGGGGGGTGTGTGGTGTTCTCGTGTTACACTGGAAACTGTCTTACAGCATGCTGGCCCACTGTCAAGTTGGCGCACATCAGCAGTTCTGCATTCCTTCCCTCTGTTCTGCTCTGTACTTTAATGCACTTGCCCGGAGCCCTCGAGTGTGAAGGTTTGATGATGAGAACATGGCTGTAGTTGCAAAGGGTGATGGAAATTCGCCAGAAAGTGCATTCATATTGGAAAGTAACATTAGTAGGGAAAGATTCGAGGTTGAATTTAGTGACCCAGTGCTCTCAGACTCATATTACTTTCGAGACTCGTTTTGCTAGGTGGAATTTTCCTTGCAAAATCGTAGTGATAACATAACATGCATTTTTCAGAATCAGTAGAATGACCAGGGGCACAGCGTGCATTATTGCCGTGCACAAATTGATCCGAATACTTTCCTGGGCACAGAGCTGATTTGAAATACACTGCTATGTGTATTTATTGTTGCTCTTTTACCAAATGCTACACAATTTTAAAATGATTTGTAAAATATATTTAAATCGTGTTAATGGCATATGGTTTCGTTCACATCATTTGCATACATTAAGATTAGAACACTTGAAGAATCTTCAAACAAATTACAAGTTGTTATATCTAATATTCTAGAAATATGGTTTCAAATCTGCATTGTTGTGGAAAAAAACAGCTAGCAATTTGGGAAACAGCCATCTATTTTTACAATTAATAAATGAGCATTTCAACTGCCTATGCATTTTATGTTATTTATGCACAATATTACTTAGCATAAAGCTTCATTTAAACAAATAAGTAGTTACAGAAACTAATGAATTTCAGAGCCAGCAAACATTTACTGAGCATCCAGGCTCTTTTAGACATTTATGTTGTTTGATCCTCCCAACTACTTAGTAAGATACTACCTTTCATAGAAACATTATCATTAAAGAAGGAAGAAGAATAAAATAACTTATAGCAGTTTTAATAGCATGAAAAAAAACCCATAGCATCTAAAATTGGAATTTTGGGGACAATGTCAGAAATAAAGGCTAGACTCATCAAATTCTAGAACAGTGATGGGTATGACGGAAGGTGAGGATGATTAGTCTGAAACTAAACACAGCTGAATTATTACTTTGACTTGTTCTTAGGCACAGCATCTGTTACATTTCGAATTTCAGGAACACTAAAGAAAGGATTCATATTTTAATGTTTATCAAAAGTGGGCATGAGCTAAAAAAATAATTTTAAAGCATTGATCAATAAGAAGGCTGCTTTCCAAGTGAAAAATGTTTACCCCGAGTACATGTGTGCATTGGTTGTGTGGTGGCCACTCCAAAGCAGGGAACTGTTACCTTAGCCTTCACCCACCTCTGCAGACTAAAGTCAGCCTGCTTTCTCAGGTGTGCAGTTCTACAGGAGACTCAAGGGCATAGTAGTGCAATGTGTCCTGAGAGACCCCTGTAAGAGGATGAGCCCCAGGTCCAAACTTCTGCAGAACTCGGGTTGTGGTTGATTCCGGCCGTATCAAGAACTGGCAACTCATTGGCAGAGAGAAGAAGAGATTTGTGCAGATGACTGGATGTGAGGACACCGGAAAAGAGCTTAGAGCCACAGACTTTATAGTAACTTGAGCAAACACTGAACTGACTTGGGTAGGTTCCTGTTGTTCTGTAGGCAAACATTAGAGTTGTCACTCTACAAGTGTTACCGTTGCTGATTTGGCTGGTGTAGTTTGGGTAAATACCATTAATTTGTTAAATACCACTATTAAGTTTTTGGAGTGACAGAATTTCAGGTACTACTGTACAATAACTGACGAGTTAACAAAACCAGACCCTTGTTATATACACGTTAAAAGTAACTTGATCAAAATCCAATAATAAGAGAGAGAGAACCTTGTTCTTAATGTTATTTTGATGTTAACATATGTTAACAGGCTCATCAAAGACATTTTTATCTAATTCAAATGCCTTATATTGAAACACTTTCCCCCATTCATTTCCAAGATAACTAAATAGATAACATATGTCTTTAATGGTAAAATGAACATATATTGTAATTTATTTCTTCACTTTAACTTCAGATTATATTGTCAGATTCCTTCCACAAGTAGAATTCTTTTAAAAATTCACTGAGCATGAATTCTAGGCTAAGTTAAGAATGATCATGTGTAGTTACTTGGCCACGTAAAGGATAATAAATACATGATAGATCTTAGGTTACTGAAAAGTTTCTTCTCTGCAGAATGTGTCACTCCTTTCAGCCTGATAGAACCGTTTCTGTAATTCACACCTGTCTCTGTATGTTGTTACTAAAATAGTCATCATGTGGTTTTATAGTAACTTGTTCATCATTGCATTCAATTGCAGAAAACAATGGAAGGCAGGGTTTATGTTTACTTCATTTTATTGCCTTTAGTGTTTTATACATAGGAAATCTAAACATTTTATTAATCTCAAATTACTTTTCAGCATTCAACAAAAGTGTTATAATTTCATTTTAGAGACATTCTTCAACTTCCTTCCTCTCTTCTTTCTTTCTTTTCTTGTTCCTTTTTTCCTTCCTCCTTTTTGCCCACAAGTGCTTGGTGAGAGTCTGTCACCTGCCAAGAACTCTAATGGGCTTTAGGAACATAACGGTGAGTGAAAGCAGAACTCGTAAAATTTACGGCTAGTAGGAGAAAGAGATTAATTAATGATCAGATGAAGAAATGTAAAATTGCAAGGTTAAACGCCATAAAAAATTACCCAGGCACTGCGACAGCATCAATGCAAGTATCCTTGATCTGGTGTGGATTATAGGGGGAAACTTCCCTGAGAAAATTATTCTGGCCTGGACATATATAAAGTGATTGGAGAATAAGTGTGGTGTATTAGAATGAGGGGGGATGAGAGAGAGAGACAGAGAGAGACAGAGATTGACTGATGGAGATATTATTCCAGGAAAGAAAGGCAGCCTTGTCCAAAGGCATCCTATAAAGTGAACAACATGCTAAAGAGAACAGAGGAAAGTCTTGGTGGTCAGACAACAAACTAAGGGAGAGAAGGGCGGGTGGGAGATAGACCTAGAGGTATAGACAATGGAATGGAATTGATAGGCTATATAAACTACAATAAAGTTTTGTTCTTATCCTCTGATAGTGGCTTGGAAAATAGAGGTAAGAAGCCAGTTAAGAAAGTGTGAAGTGGTAGCTGGTAACTTGTGCTAAAATGGTGCCAGTGATGATGTGGACCAACTGGAAATTATGAGCTATATTTCGAAGGCAACATCAGCAGGACCTGGAGATAAACTGAATAGGAGAGTTGAAGATAGCTCCAAGAAGTGGTTAGGGAGTGGACAGCGATGTCAAAAACAAGGACAGAGACAGAATTGAGGCGATGGTGCAGTTGAGGACAGACAGATACAAGAGCTTCTATTTCAGTGTTTGGCAGGGAATGAGAAACATGACTAATTTATCTTCATATGTATAGAGACGCTGTCATAAACAAGGGAGAAAAGAACTACTTCAGGAATCTTTAATCCCAAGCACCTCAAGACTATTCCATGCCCAAGTCAATGTCTATGGCCTTGATAATGCACAAAATATGTTTATTGATAAGACAGAACACTCTATGCCAAGCTGGGTTGTGTAATCATCACTCAGCAATATGGGCATCGTAGCTTCCTTATCTACTTTCTAGGATTGTTGTAAGGATAAAAGGATATAATTTGCTTCAAATACTGCAAAGCTTTATGCAAAGAAAATGTGAGGAATTACTATTATCTATCAACTCCAGACAGAGCCATAAAACAAATTATTCAATTCAGTCTTCACATTTCTTTATTGGCTTTTCCAAATGGTCTGATCCTTTGGAAATGTTGGGTTTAGGAGACAATTAGACACCTTACTGCACTCCATAAATGCAATGATTAGAGTACCTCTGGCTTTCACTTAAAGAAAACAGAGTGCCTGAATGTAAATATAGACTTGCGGTTGACAAGTAGAATGCAACCCAAGGCGATACAGACGAATAGGGAAAGATATGCAAAAATGTGTACCAAATATAATCTTGAATTTTTACTTTGACAGCTAAATTGTGGCATTGCTAGGAAGATTGCTGTCTTAGTATTTTCTGTGTCAGTTCTTTTTTCACTGTAATCAATGCCACTGCTCCTGCCCCAGTTTGGATGTTCATTATCCCTAGGGTGAACTATTGAACCGTTCTCAGAACTGGCCCCCCTATTCCAGCCTTGATTCTCCATCAAATCATGTTCTGTATTATTCTTGCATTGTTCTTATTAAATTTTCTACAATCTTGAGGCTCAGTGAAGTTAAAGAAGTTAGTAATGATCAGCCAGCTGAGATGCGATAAAATTAAGATTTGGCCCAATATTTTTGAAATACTGAAGCAAATATTTCTCTAACATTCATTTAATTCACTCAACATTTCTGAAGTCGGTCACTCTTCTTAGGCTCCAACAATGTCCTTTTTCATAGATCATGAGGCTTCAGAGTAAAAGTTGGGGGTACAGCATGGCGCATCAACACAAGAAAAGGAATTGTTCACCAGGACAGGTTAGGCTCTATGGTTTAAGCCTAAAGAAAAGCAGGAACTCTCATGAGTGGTATGTATTAGTATGCTCAGGGTCCCATAGCAAACTGCCTTAGACTGGCTGGCTTAAACAGCCGGAATTCATTTATCGCAGTTCTGGAGGCTGGGAAGTCCAAGATGAAGGTACCAGCCAATTTAGTTCCCTCGTGAAAGCTCTATTCTCGGTTTGCAGACAGCTGCTTCTCCCTGTATCCTCATGAGAAGGAGAGAGAAGGGGGAAGAAGGAACTCTGATGTCTCTTCTTATGAGGACACAAACTCCCATCATGAGAGCCTCACTCTCATAACCTCATCTAACCACATCCCAAGGGCCCCATCTCCAAATACCATGACATAGGGCAAGGGGAGTTTGCGCTTTAGCCAATGAATTCTGGGGGGGACACAATTCATTCTATTGCCTGCTGATGTCCTCTTCATGTAAGCATATTGGTTCTCAGAGGGTAACTGTAAAAGTGCATTGCACATCAGTTCCCACCGTCTCTCCTGTTCACTGTTTGTCTCTCTGTGTCTCCTTAGTCTCTAGGACCAATTGTCATTCTAGGCTAGGGAGTCTTGCATTTTCTTGAATATATATTTACACCTTCACCTACACCTTTTCTTCTTCATGCTGTATATTAGGTGTTTTGTTTTTTTTTTTTTTTAACCAAATACAATTATTTCTGTCCTTGGTGTTCCTGATTTGCACCCAAAGCTTTGAGTTCCAGGACAGTGAGCGGGGCATCTTTGTTCAATACTGTTATCGTCAAGTTGCTTCTCCTGCAGATTCCACGGAGCACACGCTGTCCTCTCACTCCCTGTGAGATTTATACGCACAGCCCCCTCTGCCAGGTGTTTGAGACGCTTCCGTCCTGGCACCAGCCTGCCTGTTTCCCCTCTGCTTTACCCTCCTTAGCACCTTCTTTCATCCTGAAAGCAGGCCCCGTCTCCGTGCTCCACACATGCCAGGCTCTGCGGTCCTTCAGCTCAGAGCCCCTCGGTCCAATCCCTGTGGTGAACACAGCATTGTATGGCCAGAGTTATGAGATCCGCCCATTAGCTCCATTTCTCCACATCATCTATTTTCCCAGTGGCCCTCTATTGTCAGATGGGCCAATTTTTGAATTTGGTTTATATAAAGAGAGTAATGCATACAAATGAGATAGTCTCCATTTATATTTTTAATAATAGCTTTATTGAAATATACTTCACATATCATAAAATTTTCCTGTGTAAAGTATGCAAGTCAGTGGTTTTTAGTTTATTCACAGAGTTGTGCAACACCCCCCCATCATCAATTTCAGAACATTTTCATCTATTCCCCTCAAAACCCTGTACCTATTAACAATCATTTCCATTGCCCTAAGCCTCACCTCTGTTGCAGGCAGCCCCTGGCAACCACTCAACTACTTTTAGTCTCTATGAATTTGTCTATTCTGGACATTTCATGAAAATTGAATCATACAATCTGTGGCCTTTGGGGATTGACTTCTTTCGCTCAGCATAATATTTTTAAGGTTTAATTGACTGGCTGTTTGTCATCCTTGGGGAAAAGTGTTGAGAAAAGGGTTAGCAGAGTGAAAATGAAGGAGGTGTAAGATCCACATAGCATAGAGAAAAAGTAGCCTGTGAATTGTTGCCACAATTTCCCCCAGCACAAGGTAGAAAAAAATTCTAGCTATTGAAAGGGAACTAAGAGTTGTTTTATAGGCGCTTCTTCTAACAAAACATGCAGCAATATTCTCCTAAGGCTTTATATAATGTGGACAGTGATATCAAGTTTTCCCCAACACTTCTGGGCCCTCTGTTGTGGAGGAGGACAAGCTCAACACATGGCAGCTGGTCACCTGTGGACAGCATGCACACACCCCAAAGTGCCCACCAAGTAAGTTCCCCCGCAGAGCTCATTTTGCCCTGTTGTCTTCAGGGGCTTGCCTCTTGTGCTTTGTGGTAGTTTTAATGAACTTCTCATGAGAATTCCAAAGGGGCTCCCCTGCAAAAAAATTTTTTTAGATGAACCTTAGCATAGTTTTTACTTTTGTACCTCATCAATATTCCTTCTTTTCTCTTTTTATTTCTGTGCAATTCTTTTTTTCCCTCATTACCCTTATCGAGTTTTTCTAGTTTTCCACAGTTGTGCCTGTGCATGTCACCACGTATGTGAGAACATGTGAGTGTGTGCCATGCCACCATGTATGTCAGTGTGTGCATGCATAACACCATGCATGTGTGTGCTGTGTCACCGTGACTGCCAGTGTGTGCATATGCCATGTCATCATGTTTGTGCTGTGTCACTGTGCTTGTTAACATGTACATGTATCATATCACCATATATGAGTGAGTGCATGCATAACACACCATGTATGTCAGTGTGTGTGCTGTCATGTATATAATTGCTATATTTCCATGTATAGGAGTGTGTGTACCATGTCACCATATATGTCATGTGTGCATTTGTCATGTCACCGTGTGTGTATGGTACCACCATGTGAGTGTGTGTTGTATCACTATGTATTTCAGATGTGCATGTGCCATGTCACCATGTATGTCACCATGTGTTTGCCATATCACCATGAGTGTGTGTCATATCACCATGTATGTCAGGTGTGCATGTGGCATGTCACCATGTTGCCACCATGTGTTTGCCATGTCACCATGTATGTCAGGTGTGCATGTGCCCTGTCACCATGTATGTCAGCATGTGTTTGCCATATCACCATATGAGTGTGTGTCATATCACCATATATGTCGGGTGTGCATGTGCACATACAGTCTTATTCCCTCTCTCCTCTCTTACCCTAAACTTCCTCAAGTACCTGGCCATTTTTGTTCAATTTTTGTATTTACTCTTTCTCTATACATTTTATTTATAGTAGAGAATCAGTGACATTCTCTTACATTTTCTGTTATTGGTTATTTTGCTTTAGCTGCATATTTCCTTATTTTAATAGTTCTTTATTAAATCTTCTTAATACAAAATGTATTTTGATATAAATGTATTTATCTCCCCCTTCTCTCTATGATAAATTGCATTATTTTCTTTATACTACACATATTTTCTGCCCATACGTCCGAGCCTGCTTCCAATTTGGGAAAGCTGACAGACTCCCTTCCCTCACGCTTACCTCCTGTTAACACCCAACTGCTCACAGCTTTTACCCTGGGCTGAGAGAGGAGGTCTTAGGGAGGTTTTCATTTGAGAGAGCACAAGAGATCAAAGCCTGCTGATAGGTACCCTGTTAAACAACATTTGGAAAATGTCATGCAATCTTCTCCAAGGGCTTCCCACTCCCTCTCTCCCTGCAGGTCCAGGAGAGTTGGCACATGGAAGCCCCACGGTGGTCTGGGGTTTCCTTGCAAGGGGGAGATACGTTCTTCCAGGGAAAGTTCATCTCCTAACAGCAAAGACAGGGCTACCCTTGATGTCGGCACAGCTGTGCTCTCGGTAGGCCACCGGGACATGCAGGATGTTCTGAGAAAGCATTGTGATGCCCACCTGTGAGGGGTGCCGCTCTGTGCTGTGGGAAGCTGACCCGTCCCGCTGCCATTCTCGGCAACTAGTGGGGTGTTTCTATATCCTCGTTTTCAGTGTAACTTGAAAAGAAGACACGTGGATGAAAGTCTTCAAATGTGATTTTTTTCCCCACTGGCTCCTTCAAGCTGATAGCCTCCTGGAGAGGAAAAACTATATACTTATATAGAACCAACCATACCTTGTGACCTATGTTTCCTACAAGGTGAGATAAAATAGATCTATTAATTAAATTGTGCCATGAAAACTGTTCCATTTTTAAACTTTTCAGTTTAATCTCTATGCTCAGAGAGACACTATTGGGGGTGCAGCGTTTGAGCCTATTGAACTTGTCTGGGGAGTTCAGGTGGAGAGGAGAAAGCGACCCTCATGTGGAAGCTGGCCAGCCACACTTTGCCGCCATCACTGCTATTGTTCTACGGCAGTGGCTTTGCTGTCGTGCTTCCAGAAGGGATCACTGTAAACCTGTTTGCCAAATGCTCATTTTTCTCCTCATAAAAAAGTTTCCAGTTGATTACACAGACAGACTCTGGACTATAAAGGTGTGTGTGTGTGTGTTTGTAAATTAGACAAACAGCATCAGTTGGGGTTAAAAAAACAGGAGTAGAAATTTGCCGTATGAGTGTTTCTCCAGGGCCAATTCAGTAACCTGCCCTAGTATTCACAAAGAAACTATTTAATGACTGTGATGGTAAAAGAATTGAATATTTCATCCTGAAGGGGAAGAAAAATAGAGGACTGGAGTACAGTGCCTCCTAGGTGTGTAAATCGTGCCACAGGATTCTAAGACAAGAGTGTTGCTCGCAAACAAAGCTATCTGTTTAAGCTGCAGGTTCAGAACAGCACTGTTCTCCTTCTCTATACTTGCTATCGCCGTGTTGAGAATGATCGGTGGGAAAAACAGTGACCAATGCGTGCACGCATAATGGAGCCTCTTCAGACAGCTACAGTCAAGAGATGACACTGACGTCTTTGTCATATGACTCTTCTCGGTGAATACAGCTGCCCTTTTCACTAAAATGTCCTTGCCGAGGTACCATGCCACATGCAAATGCATGCCTACACTCTTGTAAAGAGTATACTCTTACTGAGCACATACAATGAATTGCTTTTTCTGTTATAAATTTTTATATGCCTACATTTCTCAACCCCTTATAGCCACCCAATAATTGTCTTGAATCCTATCAACGCCTATCATAGTTACGATTGAATATACTTTTTGTATTATATAGCAGGTAACATTTGTGTAACCGTCTATTGAGACACATGCCATAGACAAATGCCTATAACAAGGACATGGTTATGTTTTATGTCCCATGTTAAGGATGTAGACCAAAATATAAGATGAAGTACTCCTGAAGCTGTCACTTTTAATCCTAATGACAGATTCAAACACAGGTAGTCAAAATACCATCTGGTTACTGGCCCACAGGACCTGATGAAGGCTCAAGTCCATCGCCCTTGTAAACTAGCTCACACGCACAACATGGAAGAAAACATAGCAGGGATATAGTGAGAGGGATTTAATTTGAGCAAATTAACATAAGTGTAGAAGGTAAAAAAAAATAGGTCTCTAACTCTGTCTTTATGAGAAAATTTGTTCCTTCTAAGTTTCCGTGGTTACAGAGAGCTTCACCTAGTAGGGTTCCAAAATGACAAGTTTGTCTAACTGGGGCAACACTTCAGAAATATTAATGCATCTTCTGCTAAGCGGGTGCGATACCTACACAGCCTGAAACACATGACTTTCAAGGATGAAGGAGTAACTGACATTGGGCCTCTGTCTCTTCCAACATTTCTAGAAGCTTCAGGAGCCTGATGAGTTTTTGTGGTTTGGCATCTAATGCACCCTTCTTCTTGGATGTCCTTCCAAATATTTCTATTTAAATCATTCTCCCTCTGGAAAAATACCGCAATGCCCCACCTCCAACCCTAAGAATGTGAATAAAAACTATGAAAAGATGGTTTAAAAAAGAAACAGAAATTTTCAAGTTCAAAAAGTCAACAGCTTCATTTCCTAAAATTTTAACAGGTTTTGTTCAAAATAAAAAAAAAAAAGTTTGTGAAAAAATAAAAATGTAGTGCATACCCTAATGCTTTCAGAGTACTTCTCTGGAGAAGATAGGGGAAAAATTCGCTGAAAAATCTCACTGATGTTTCTCAGTTTGGAAGAAGTGTGTAGGTAGCCTAGGCAGGTGACGTGGCATATTTCTCCACATCCTCATAGTTTAAATGGATTGCTCTCCAGAAATTGGAAAAATAGTTTTGAGAAAGAAGCCGCTAGTTGGAGCCATAATACTACCTGACTTCAAGACTTCCTCTAATGCTACAATAATCAGGAGTGTTGTATTGGCAAGAGGATAGATAAATTTAATATGGAACCAAATAGAGTCCATAAATAGACCCACATAAATATGGTCAACTGATGTTTGAGAAAGATGGCAAGGTGATGCAATGGAGAAAGAATGATCTTTTTACCAAATGATGCTGGAATAAGTGGATTTCTATATGTAAAATTTTTAAAAATCGACCTATGTAGAAGACTGAAACAGAATCTGCTTCTCTCCTCAGAAAAATCAACTCACAATGGATAGCAGATTTAAGGCATGAAACCATAAGAATCCTATAAGAAAATGTTGGAAAAACTCTCATAGACATTGGCCTAGGCAAAGAATTTATGAAAAAGACCCCAAAGGCACAGTAACAACAAAAATAAATAAACGGAAGCTGATCAAATTAAAAAGCTTCTGCACAGCCAAGGAAACTATCAGGAGAGCAAACAGACAACCTACAGAATGGGAGAAAATATTTGCATGCTACACATCTGATAAAGGGCTGATAACTAGAATCTAGATAGAACTTAGTAAAATCAGCAAGAAAAAAACACCACCAATAAAAAGTGGGTAAAGGATGTGAAACAGAAGCTTTTCAAAAGAAGATAGACTAATGGCCAACAAACATAGAAAAAAGAACATGCTCAACATCTCTAATCACCAGAGAAATGCAAATCAAAACCATAATGAGATATCACTTATCTCCGGTCAGAATGGCCTTTATCAAAAAGTCCCAAAACAATAAATGTTGGCGTGGATGCGGAGAGATGGGAACACTCCTACACTGCTGGTGGGACTGCAAACTAGTGCAAAAAGAGAGAAGGAGGCAAATTTGAGGGAAAAGAAGAGAACCAGCCAAATGTGGACATTTTTGAGGAAGTGGGTGAGAGGAAGGAACACAGAGACCTGAGAACAGGCCCCAGGGTTTGGCAGTTGGGCAGAGATGACCCAGGAAAGTGGAAAATGCTTGAAGTTTAATGGAGACAGAGAACCCAGAGGGCAGGGTTGGGTGGAGAGGTGTAAGAAGAGCAAAGGTAAACTCACCTTTTTTTTCCTAAATCAATGCTTTGAAATTAGAAAAATATTTTGGTAATAATTTAAATAAACCAGGGAAAATGATGAGATATTATTTTCTTCTTTTAAATGCTTAAATTCATCAATATATCTAACATAAATCCCCGAACACATTCACAGCGCAAGTTCTCATGTAAATAGATACTGTAAAGAAATAATCTGCATACATTGTGCTTAACGAAGTTTAAATGGTTTAATCCACTCGAAATGCATAAAATGAAACAAGGTTTTTCCCCCACAATAAAGACGCTATCATCGCCATGGTTGCTAAGTATAGGACTATCTGATTATTTCCATATAACATTAGCATTTGCACTGTTACATAAAATAAAACTTTGTTTTCATCTGTTTGTGTGTGTGTGTGTGTGTGTGTGGCTCACAACTTGTAATAATAGGCAAATGTTAATCAAATGTGGCGATCTGAGGAATGCTTGAAAACCCTTTCTGAGTGGTAACACAGAAATAATATTTTAGTGTTTCTTATATGGCCCCAAGGGTAATGCGAAGATAAAATCTACTCCCAGGAACACTTTGAGATGAGTGATGAGAATATCTCTCTTCCCAGCCTACGTTGTTTATGTGCCTAGGTGCTAGGTTTGAGAAATCTTAACAGAATCTGATGGAACCCTACAGATGGCCTGCCCACAGAGTCCATAGCGGTGATTTCTTTAGGTAGCTCATTCGGGACATTTTGCCGTGATGTATCGCTGGAGTCACTTTCCCAATCCCTGGGGCTTATCTGAACGAGATTTCCCAATTCTATGTCCAGGAAGCCATTGCTAGAGGGTACTGGGTTCTAAGAAGAATCCCAGGATGTTTTTCCAGATCCAGGCAAGACATCTGTGAGAATCTGAAGTGCCAATGTTGGGATCCTGGAATTCACTCTGCCTGGGGCCGTAGGCGGATTGCTACAACTCTTAGCATCCATCCTCCCAAGACTCCCTAAGAGACATGAAACGTACCTGTGGGTTCTAAATATTTTTGCTCCACCCCTTGCCCCTTTAAAGTCAAAGCCTTTGTCCAGAGGATCCGTTCTGTTATCATGCGTATATAAGTAATGAAAAGTGAGAAGTGAAAGTAGGGCTGGAATGGACGAGGACCAGCATCTCCTAAGTTGACTGGGAGGGTCTCCCGTAGAAACAAATGTAGCTATATTCTCCATTTATTCAAAAGCCCCTGGAGTGTGCTGAGGGATTGAGTTACTTCCCTGGATTCAGCCGTTTTAGTCAGTTTTGTGCTGAAATTGAGATATTCTAGGGAGGAGAAAAAAAAAAAAGCCTTCTCCATGTGAAAGGGGAAATCATACTGAAAAAAGAAAAAAATCCTCAAGAGTAACTTCTTTGGCTTTTCTTTCATTTCTGTCTTTGTTTTTGTTTTTTTTTTTTTTTTAGCCAACTCATTTTGGTATAAACAGAGTCACCCATGTTTCCACACCATGACAAGTGTCCTGCTACAGTGGTTGATAATGTGAAAAGTTGTTTGTTCCCTGAGCTTGAGTCCCCAGTAGAAAAGAGATGTCACCACCATCGATGGCGGTGATGAAAGTGGTGTACGTGACGAAAAATCGCATAAAATTTGAAAGTCGGGGTAGAAATGTTCCTGAAAATAGACCACAAAAATAAGTGGCTGCTGAAAGGGATTTTATGTTTCTGAAGAACGTGGTGTGAGAACCAGTAGCAGTCAAGACCGACATTGTTGGGCACATGAATAACATGTTTACATTAGCATTCGCCATGGAGACCAGTGCATGAAAAACACAGATGGGCTTTTCACCATCGGAAAGCACCAGTCTGCAGAAACAAAGTGCTTCACTGGAGAAAATAAAAAGAAATTAGTGTTATTAAAAGAAAAGTGTGTCAGAGTGGTCTTTTTGTGAAACCTAATCCTTTCTCCTCAGCAATTTCAGGAACAATGCGTGTTCCTATAAATTATCCTCTGTGTCTTTGCTCATTTCCTCTTAGTAATTCAGTACTCGGTTATTTTTAGAAACCTCTCATTTGTCTACAGAGTAAGAATGTTTATTCAATTTGCTATTAATTATAAAAAATCATCGCAGCATAACTGAAAACATGTCAAGTTCTTCGACACTGTTTATGGATTTGTTTGGGGTTTTTTGTTTCCTCTGAGATGTATACATTGCATCGCAATCAATTAGCAAAGTCAGAAAGTTTAATTTGTGTGTGTGTGTGTGGTGTTTCTCCACTCCCAAATTCCTCTCTCAGTATAAAGTCTCAACACATTTATACAACTGACCTGTGCATGTCAGTGATATATTGATTCGTGGAATGTGAACTTTTCTAACAGAGCAGAATTATGTTGATTATATGAAAATAACACTGTAGATCTGTATACCTACGTATGCTATATTTCTATGTAGAAATTCTGTCGATTAATATAATCATATCAGAAGGCATTAATTTATTCATACATATTCTTGTATCAACATACTCTGATCCTTTATCATCATGCTAACATAGAATTTCAACAAATTATAGTAATTAGTGTTACTACATTTCTCATTCTCTAACAGATTTTTGGATATAGGATTATCAAGTTTAATGGTTTTGTCTTAGTCTATAATTTTTAATTATACTTCTTATTTTGAAATATTTTTAGATCCCAATGCAGTTGTGAAAAAATAATATAAAGAGATCTCTTGTATCCTTTACTAAGTTCCTCCCAATCGTAACATTCTACAAAGCCGCACTACAATATCACAACCAGGTTACTGAGATTAATACAATCAAAACAAAGAATATTTCTATCACCAGAAAGACTGTGCTGCCCATGAAGATCCACATGCATATCTCTCCTGACCCCACTTTGTCCTAACCCATGGCTACTACTAATCTGTTCTGCATTCTATAACTCTGTTACTTCAATAACCTGATATAAATTGAGTCATTCATACAGTATGCAACTTTTGGGTATTGGCTTTTTCCGCTCAGCCTAGTTCTCCGGAGATTCATCCAGGTTATTGAATATATCAGTCAGTAGTCTGTTTTCTTTTCTTTTTTTTTTTTTATTGCTGAGTCATAGTACATGTTATGGATATAACATGATTTATTTGGCCATCCACTCATTAAAGGACATCTGGGTTGTTTCAGTTTTTGTCTATTCCAAGTAACACCGCTATGAACATTCACGTGCAGGTTTTGGTGTGAACGTGCTTTCAGATCTCTAGGATAAATGAATAGTAGTGCAATTAGAAGGTTGTTTGGTAGTTGCAGGTTTCGTTTGTTAAATAAACTGCAAACTGTTTTCCAGAATGGCTGTGCCGTTTTACATTTGCACCAGCAATGTATGGATGACGCATTTCCTCAGTACTCTGGCAATATTTTTATGTTATCACTTAAAAAAAATGTTAGCCATTATTATAGGTGTAAAGTGGTATCTCATTGTGGTTTTAATTTGCATTTCCCTGATGGTTAATGATGTTGGGCACTTTTTACTATGCCCGTTTGCCATCAGCCAGTCTTTTTCAGTGAAATGTCTCTTCATTTTTTTGTCCATGTCCTAATTGGACTTTTCTTTTTTATAGTTGAGTTTTGCCAATTCTTTTATTTACTTTAGATGCTGGTCTTTTGTCAGATATGTGATTTGAAAGTGGAGTATTGAAGTCTCCAACTATTATTGTATAATTGACTCTCTAATTGTGTCAGTGCTTCATATTTTGGGACTCTTTTGTTTGATGCATTTATGTTTATAAGTGCCATCTCTTCTTGATTAATTTATACTTTTCTCAATATCTAATGTCCATTTTGTGTCATAAAATATTTTTGACTTAAAGTCTCCTTTGTCTAATGTTGGTATAACTAACCCTGGTTCCCTTTGGTTACTATTTGTATAGAATATATTTTTCCATCCTTTTGGTTTCAACCTTTTTGTGTCTTTGGATAAAAAGTGAGTCTCTTGTAGGCAGGTAAATAGCAAATAGCTGGATTATGTTTATTATTTTTAAATCCATTTTGTCAATCTCTATTTTTAAGGGGAAAATTTAATCTATTTACAATAAAAGTAATTACTAAAAAGGAAATATTTACTTTTTATATTTTGCTAAAAAACATATCTTTTTTATTCCTCACTTATCCTACTATTGCCTTAATTTGTGTTTAACTCAGTTTTTGTAGTGTACAATTTTGATTTCCTTCTCGTTTCCTTTTGTGTATTGTTTTCAGTTAATGTCTTAGTTGTGACCCTGGCCATTACAATTAACATCTTAAAATTATAACAATCTGGTTTGAATCAACACCAACTTAGTTTCAATATCATATAAAAATTCTACTCTAATACAGCTTTGTACATTCCCGCCCTTGTTGATATGGTCACAACTTATATCCTCATAAATTTTATCCTTAAGTTTGTAATACTTTTGTAATTATTGTTTTATGCATTTGTCTTTTTTAACCTTTATTTTTTATTTTTATTTATTTTTATTTATTTTTACTTATATTAGTATTATAGTTGTATATATTTCAAGGGTGCATGTGATACAGACATACAATATGAATTAATCAAATCAGGGTATTTTGGTCATCCATCACTTCAGGCATTTATCATTTCCTTGTGTAGGAACATTCCAATTCCACTCTTGTAATTTTAAACTATACCCTAACTTATTGTTGATTATAATCACTTTGTTGTTAAGATCATGTAGAAAAAAATGCATTAGAAACCAAAAGTACAATAATAGTGACTTTTATATTTACCTATATAATTACCTTTATTGGAGTTCTTTATTTCTTTGTATGGATTTGCTTTGCATTATAATATCCTTTCATTTTATTCTGAAGACCTACCATTAGTATTTATTGGAGCATTTCAGCTTTAGTTTATTTGTGAATGTCTTAGACAACGCAATAGACAAATAGAAAATGCACTAAGTACATGTAGTGTAAGATTGGCCCAGTTTGCACAGGGAAGGAAAAAAAAAGTTACCAGGACATATTATGGGGCATATAGAAGTTATTTTTTAACTTGGACGACTGTAGTCAATTCATGTTCACAACCAACCTTAAATGTAAGTACCCTAATCATGAGAAAAAGGAACCAGCCCAATCCTAAAATATCCTCCGTGATATTATACATTGGTGAAATGTGGCTACTGAGATAGTTTGCATGAATGGTGTTATGCAAAATGAATGTAGTCTTCAAGATCCTGAAAGCTGACACTTGATAAAGATCAGTTATTTGCAAGTGCCTCCATTCATATTCAAAATGATATTTAGCATGCTTTGGAGTTCCAAGGAAATGTGTTTGAATATAGATTTTCCTCCTATGTTTCCTTTTTGTCATTTGTGTTATGATTATTTTCAGCCCGGGGCAACATAACTATCCGAGTATCACATTGAGATCGGGAACCCCTGCAGTCAACTTGTTGGCACTGAGCTGTTATCTGGGAATATTTTAATGCATGTCATAAATCACAAAGAAAACTTTCTATTTTGAAAACAAGTAGAAATGATGGTGAGCATGGATTTCTGAAATCTATTTCACAAGGTCTGATGCCTGTAAGTCTGTGCTTCATTTGAAACTCAGATTTTAGCCTAGAGAGGAAAATCACATGATGTGCATCCATATGGTGACAGAGAAGATACTATTGTGAATTAACCCATAACACCAGAATTTTCAATAATAGGAAAAAGGAACTCCACTTCACATGTTTACACCACAGCAGAAAAGAATAGCCATCAATCTACTTAACAGTCTACTTAAAGTGAGACTTTTAATTTACTTGGGCTTAGTGACTGTCATCCTCATTCAGTTATTTGGTAGTCTGTGGATCAAACCATCCCTTTACATAAACAAACAAACAAATAAACAAACAAATTTTTGTAGATGAAAAGTCATTTGCGTTAATCTCTAAAATAGTCTCCTGTTATTACCAGTTAGGTCACTCATCACCAAAGGGTCTATTTTGGGAAATTTTACTAAACAGGCTGAGTTTGTAGCCAGGAAACAGATAAGGACCTCTGTCTCTCATAAACAAGTCCTCTAAACTTGCTGCTGCACTTGGCATTGCCCTGCTGGCTAAATCTGGGGCGACCCTGTCTTGGCCAAGTGGGCATCTTCATTTTCTACTGTCGGCCGAGGGGACTGGCCTTGCTTGTCCCTTTTAACGGCACTCCCCACTTTCTCCAAAGCAGAAAGAAACGGACAAAAAGTTGGAAGAGAAGTCTCATGTTTGTTTCAGAAGACCTTCGCTGATGTTAATAAATGAGACTACAAAGGAATGTCAAATGTCTTTTCTCTATTATTCCTGGTCTCTGAACATAAATGAGACTTGGATTTATTGCCTTATATCATTTCCCCCAATTCCCTCCTTAGATTTATACGGCTCTTTGGAAGATTCCTATTAATGCAATCTCCTAATTCTGTATAATTGGGAATAGAATTTATCGCTTCTTCCCTTGCCTCTCCTAATCTCCTTTATTATTAATTTAATTGAAAAAATGATGTCAGAGAATTGACAATTCAAGTTCTTCCCGATTCAACCATGGTTCATTTATATCTCAGAGGAAACCTGAGACTTAGAGATTTTTTTAATTGAGTCTCTTTTCCTTATACATTAGGGAACCAGACCCAGAGAGCTGAGTTAAATTCCACACTATCAGGTCTCTAAATAGTATAGCACATGAAAAATAACCTAATGTCCCTAACTTGCAGTCCAGGGTACTTTATAAAATAGAATTCCTTTCATTTCAATGAGGTCTCTGTTTTGTTCAGTAAATCAAATTAGGTGACCCCACCCCCAATAAACATACACCTTGCCCTTTAAATGGTACAGAGGGGGCGTAGGTATGTGTGTTTAATTATAAAAGAGACACATTGATGTAAGCGCCATGTTGAGATAACAGAATGTTGTCATACACTTGGCAGACTTTGGGGCAGTGAGAATTTTCACAGAAGATACGTAAGAATTAGGAGGGGGTTAACCGCGCGGACTTCGTTTTGAAGCTGGGTATTGAGAAGCAGATAGCAAGTACTTTAGTTTTTAAGTGTGAGTATGACTCCGAGTAAAGACACCCCTAAGTTTTGATTTGTCTTCTCTGACGCATTCGTATCTGTTCAGCAACCCCCGCCCCCCACCAAATGGCGATAACCAAGCTACAGGCGAAACACTAGAATCGACGATTGCTCGGGATGCAGAGACGCACACAGCAGTTGAGGCAGCCTTTCTCCAAGAGCTGAGCTATTTGAATATTCAAGACACCAGTAGGGGGGTGGTTTTATCAACTTTTTTTTTTTTTTCTGGAAATACCAATCTTTAACTCTTGATAATTACACATTTTTTAATTATTATTATTTATTAAACTGCTCTCTCCTATGCCGGGTATAGGACATTCTTAAACTTATGGACATTTGATGTTATGGAATTTTGTACATTAGTTTGATGGGGTTTTTTTCTCAGTTGAAAGTAAGGTACTCATTTTAGCTTCAGCTTTTGTACTTCCTTTCTCTTAGCATCACATTATAATTTCCTGAGACATGGCCAATAGATCTAAAAGTTTTAATTCTTTGTACATATTTGATCAGTTAACATTGCAAATGGTCCCTTGTCTCTCTCTGTCCATATTTCTTCTTGCTATAAATGTCTGAGTTGTGAGTGGGAGCTTCTGGTTCACTTGCAATTCTTGAAGCAAGGCAAATAAAATTGGTATTTTCCTGCAAAACAGATCACTGTTTCTGTTTATACTCTTTAGCTAGGCAACAAGCTATTTTTCTCTTTGGTCTTATTTCCACCCTACAGCCTTGGAATCTAAACTTGGGTAAAACAATGAAGAATAGAATCTAGATGAAATTGAATAACTGTGCTTAAAGAGCAAAAAAGAAAACCCTTTAGCTCTAATGAGAAATCAGTAAAATAAAAACATACACAGCACAGACTGCGTTTTTTTTTTTTTAAATTCAAGGCCATAGACTTCAAAGAGCATCAGTTCCTTTTGCCAAAATAGTTTGTACAACAAATCCTAATCCTCCATGGAATTTCAATATCATGCATTATTTCTTCAGAAACATCACTAAACCAAGATAAATTAAGAGGCAGAAGCCAGGGCTTTGATTTCTTGCCCACAGCTTAGGAGTAAGTTAAAAGTTGAAAGGCCATGAAAATGGATGTAGATATTTAGCTAAAGATCAATTCACAGCAGCAAATCCAAAAATAGGACTATTGATTCCATTGATACTTTCATGGCTACTTAGTGTCTTCTGAATGTTCACGTATAAAGCTATGTCACCCCAGACATAAGAAATTCTGATATCAATCAAGTTCTCAACAATCTTATGTCCAAGGCAGCTGTGTCTTGGGGAATGGTACCCCATGGAGTTGTAAAGTGCACAACCTGTGCATCAGCACATGATGCCCCTGATCGTTATACCTAAAATATTATTGAAATCCCAAACTCTTTTAATTTTTAAAGGCATGGTTCATATAGTAACATTGGGTCAAAATAGTAATTTAAAGAATAAAACTATAAAGAGAAACACCCTGATTACCTTCTCAAATGGCCTTTTCGTTTTCCAGAAAAGAAAAAAAGAAAAAAAAAACTACATGATTTCTAAGTCATGGCCCATAGAATGAGCACAGGTTTTGAAGTCTTACTAACGTTGGTCCATACCCCCAGTTTCCTCTGCTGTGTGTGAGTGTGACTTTGGAGAAACCACTTAAGCTCTCTCGTTTCCTCCTCAGTAAGGTAGGAATGATAATGTCTGTCTGTCAAGATCATTGTAAGGATTAGAGAAAGTAGGGAAAAGGTTTGCTTTGTAGTAGGTACTCTATAATGTTAATTCTATAAATGTTAACTCTATAAATGTTACTCTATAAATGTTAACAATTATTATTATAGGTAGTAATAATGATCGGAAACAACAGCCCGTCCGGTTCCTCTGCTTCCCTCCAGCAAATATTTAACACGTGCCGTGCACTATACTTGGCACTTGGAATGTAGCAGTAGATGGTACGATGAAGTTTGTCTGCCCTCGTTTGGTTTCCGGTCTAGAGCATTTATATCTTTATGAAAAGATTACATCAAATAGTGGCAGGTGTATCAACAGTGATTGTTCAAGTATCCGGGCAGATACAGAAGTTGAAGCCTGCAAGAGGGGTTAGGGGGCAAAGGGTGTAGCAACAGTCAGGGGTCCTCAAACTTTTTATACAGGGGGCCAGTTCACTGTCCCTCAGACTGTTGGAGGGCCGCTGGAGAGTGAGGGCGCACATTCCACACATGCGCACCATGGGCCGGGGACCAGTCAGCCGCTAAGCAGGACAGGCAGCGGCGGCAAAAACACCCGGCAGGCCGGATAAATGTCCTCGGCGGGTCGCATGTGGCCCGCGGGCCGTAGTTTGAGGACGCCTGCTCCAGGGTTTTGGAATACTAGATGCAAGTACTCAGGAAGTGCCAGATTCGTTACTGACTGAAATCGATTTGGGTGTACGCGGAAGCATATTCTTATCACTTACGATGTTGTTACCACGGTGGACGTGCACACCTCCCTGCCCTCCATCAATTTGCAATTGCCAGACAAGAAGCACTTAATGGGAGGCTAAGTGCCAGCAGGCGGTGTGGGGATATCTCATCCCCAGCTAATGGAGGCCGTTGTAGAGCCCTTATCCCCATGAATTCTTTGTGCCAGAATGCACAAAGACGCTGAGGAAAAGCACAGATGTAAATCTCAAAAATCTAAGAAATGAAACATGGTGGTCTGTGCAGTCAGCCATGTACCTGGTGACACGTCATGGTTTAATTCGTGTAGCCGCTGTGCAAAAATCATGTTTTTTTTTTTGGTCCAGATAGACACTAAACCCAAATATAAATTGTAATATCATTTCCCTAAAATGTGGGGGAAGCGGGCTAAGATGTGCCTGTGTGTGAGAGAGACAGAGAGAGAGAGAGAGAGAAAGGGCGTGTTGATGCAGTTCTAAGACTAACGGCCAGTGTACCAGGAGGGGTCAGTTGGTGACTGAGACCCTCCTGTAGGCCGTGGAGAATCCAGACCGCAGCATCCTCTCCGAAGTGATTCACATTTGGGGAAATGGGAACAGGAGATACATTAAACTGAAACCTGAAATGCTGTGGGAATCTTGTGTGGCCCATTGGCTTATTTGTACAAAAAGACAAATACAAACAGACCTGTTTATGCTTTTTTGTAAATTTCAGTGCAGTCTGTTGGAGATCAATTCCTTCACATTAAGCCCGTAAAACACTCCCTAGGATTTTGACTTCTCTGCCCTCTCAGCCCCACCTTTCGATTGGCCAGCAGGGGAATCTTGGTGATGCCTGGCTGTTGGTCCCTATCCTATGTGGATTTGGGTCCACATCCCACCAGGGGCAGAAATTGATTGCATTTTTATTTCTCATTTTTTTAAATGCATTTGCTAACTTTGATATGGTTACAAGAAAATCTGTTTATGATTTTTCATAGTTTCTGTCTCCAGATCTGTAAAATGTTTCACAGCAAGAAAAGAGCTCCTTAATTCTCCTTCTTCTTACTTTCCTCTCAGAGAGTTTGCATTAGCTTCAGACCTCCTGTGAGTGAATAGAGCAAGGGGGTGTTAGCACGACTTTTTAACATTTCAATTTCTCTTTGGGGGTAAACTCCACTAACTATTAACATAGAGCATAGTGTGGGAATTTTAAAATGTGTCTTGTTTTAGAAATCATCCTCTGTAGTTGGAGAAAGACAGAACCGTAGCAATAATACGTCTGCGTGGAAAGAATCCGTGCGTGGCTGACCGGGATGGTAAATACCCAGGAACAGTCAAGTGGTAGTTTTATTTTGCGTTTTTTAATGAGTAGCACTGAATTGATCCTATAGCACTGTGATTAAACTACACCAATTAACATCTTAGATTTTAAATGTTCTACTTAGGGAAATTAATTTTACTACATCCCTCTGTGACCACTGTCTTGAGACTGATTGGCACTTCCTTTGGCTTCTCCCGTGTTAAAAGCAGGAGTATCACACACCACGATTTCAAATCGGCAAAACAACTCCATCCTACTGATCCCAAATGATCTGTTTCATCACTACAAATTTCATTTAAAGATAAAGAAATATCTGACACACAATTTAAAATGTTAGTTGTACAGTGCAGGGAGGAAGAGAATTATTTTCATTGGCAATGTATGGTGTGTTTCTCTGAGAAAAGTAGAATTGGCTTCAGGATAGCTTGTAGTATTGAAATATAGATTTGAAGTCTCTGAAGGAAAAGACTTGAATTTAGATGGCCTCCTGTTTCGGGGGAAAAAAGTCATTTATTTCAAAAACATCAGTGTGGGATTTGGGAACAGTGGACAAGGCAGTGCTTGTTTGTCTTGTTTTAATTTGGTTAGGTATATAACCAACTTTATCACTCAACATCTCTAAAGTCAAATCGCTTGGCGGTTGCAATTCTAGTATTTTCAGTACCGTAGTGTGAGCTAAGAGGGCGCACGGGACAGGCCTCAGCAGGTGTGAGGTGCCCACGAAGTCATCCTCCTGGGTGCAGTGCCGGACCAGCACTTAAAGTACAACAGGACAGAGCCCAGTAAAAGGCGGGTCTCTCTCATCATTGTACACAAACAATTCTCTTACAATCGGGAGGCTCCATAGCGCACTATTCCTTTTATACAATGATAGAGGCAATTTTTTTTCTTTCCAGCTTCTACTTCTATTCAACATGCTTTATCTCCAAAATGGGCATCCTCCTCGTTTCGCATCTGTGGAAAGTGAATCTGATGCCCATGAAGTGACTGTTTCAGTGCTCCGCCCTGGAAATCAGTCACATTTTAGTTTTTGTTTTCTTTTTTTATGCATTTACTTTTTATCGTAGTAAAAATATACATAACGAAATTTACCATTTTTACAACTTTTTTTATTTCAGAATATTATGGGGGTACAAACATTTTGATTCCATATAATGCCTTTGCCTCTCCCAAGCCAGAGCTATAAGCCTGCCCTTCCCCCATACAGCATGCTCCACACCCATTAGTTATGAGTTTACCCATCCTCACCACCTCCTACACCTGCCCAGCACCTGATGAATATTACTACCATGTGAGCACCTAAGTATTGATCAGTTAGTAGCAGTCTGATGGCCAGTACATGTGGTGCTTGTTTTTCCATTCTTGTGATACCTCACTTCAAAGGATGGGCTGCAGCTCTATCCAGGATAATATAAGAGGTGCTAGATCACCATTGTTTTTTATGATTGAGTAGTAGTCCACGGTCTACATATACCATATTTTATTAATCCACTCATGTATTGATGGGCACTTGGGCGGTTTCCACATCTTTGCAATTGTGAATTCACATTTAGTTTTGTTTGATCCAAAGCCCAGTGTTTTGTTTTGTTTTGCTTTGGTTTTTATGCCCCTACGCTATCCCTGCGGTCTTGACAATTTGTCTCTTCAGAGTGGGTAGATGCTGAATGACTTTATTACCGTTAATGCAACAATCCCTCAGTGGGTGAAACATTACCATACTGGAGTTAACAAAAGCTCCCTCCCCTGGGTGCAACAGCAAAGGAAACAACCTTGACATCATATCCACTGAGTTCCAGATCTGACTCACTGCAGCCTTGCACTGCCCTGAATTATGAGCCTTTTCTAGAGTAAAAAGGCAGAGATGCCAATGTACATGGGAGCAGCACGTAGGAGAAAAATTACCTTCAAATAAAGCAGGGCATACTTAAATTAATCTAAAGAGCTGTTGACAATCCAGATGCTAAACAAGATGGAGATTAAAAAAAAAAAATGACAAAACCTGCATGTTTTAAATAACCACCTGGGGAAAATATATGTTTAATGTTCCTTTAGGTACCACTGTTTTCCATTCTTTCCATACGGGTGTGTATATAGATTTAATTTGTACCACCACTACCTCCCACCCATATACCCCAGTGCACTCACATGCTTCAAACATTGAATGTTGAGTTCCAGACATTGTCCTAGAAATGGGGATATAAACAAGACAAACAATATCTTCACTCTTGGAAGGTTTACATATTAGTTCCAGAGACAGATAAGCAATGACTAAACAAGTATATAGGATATTTTCACAAAGTTATACATGCTACAAGGAAATAAAACCGAGTGTAGCGTCATGAGTAATTCTGGAGATGGGTTGCTGCTGCAGATGTGAGTGTCTGGAAAGAGCAACCCACACTGTGACCTGAGGACGTGTGAGATACGGGAAAATCTAGAAGGAGAGCATTCTGTGCAGCTAGATTAGCACGTGCGAAGGCCCTGGGGCAGGGGCAGGCTTGGTGTGTTCGAGGAAGGGAGGGAAGTTAAGCAGACCAAACCTGCAGGTGGTTATGAGAACAAACTTTGGTGGAATGAAGAAAGATTGTACTCTTTGTATTTACACAGACCAGGAAAAACATCCATTTTCTTTTGTGAGTGATATAAATCAAGTCCTCGTGTCTCAATCGCAGGATAAGAGCTACCTGCTTGGCCTTGCTTGTGGGCCGAGTTATGAGCAGGGAAAAATGGGTTCCTTGGTTCTATTTCGGGCTCACGCGCCTCTGGCTTTTTCATTCTTCTCCTTTGCTCATGTAGTGAATAATCTCCCCTAAGTGCTTGGGATTAAAACCCGACCAAGTACCCTAGGGCCTCGGCCACAGTTACTGATATCGGCTGCTCCTGGCACTCTGAGAAATAGAGCACTTTTAAAGCTTCCTTCAGGGCATGTTGTTCCTGAAAAATGCCTGAAGACTTCAATTTTGAAAACCCTTCATCAAAGTCCTAGGAAGGGCATTTTAAGTCATGGTTCTTCTACAATTAATCATTTTCCAAGTAAGGCATACTCTGAAATAACCCAGATAGATGGAATATAATGTAGAGTTTAATGCATATTTGATCTGTTTACCCCTTCAGAAAGTACTTATCTGATCAGGGAAACTTCCACTTCCATCACTGAAATTTGAAACCCCTTGATATTTGAAATTCTGGGGCCACTTAAAAGTCTGTCATATTCCTTAGTCATTAAAAAAAATGAAAAATTCATCGAAGATCACAGTGTACCATTTTCTTTTACTTGTGAGTTGCCAATAGAAGTAGGCAGTTTTTAGTCTTGCAGAAAGCCTACAGAGATACAGTATAGTTTGACTACAAAAAGGTCAAAATAAAAGAAGCTTTGGAGGTCAGAAATCTGGTTGTACAAAAGTAATTAAATTAATGTTTATTTCCATGGTAATTTACATAGACATGAAAACCATAAATTATCATTTTCACAGAATGGATCTAGGAAATGAATGGAGACTGCCACTAAGTGTAATAAATATTTAAGTTTTTTTCTCCTCTGAATTGTGTTGTTTTAAAAACAAGCCAATGTGGCGATCTGGGTTCATTGCAAAGAGGGTATAAACCATAAAGGCCATTTTTTGGTATCTGTCTACTTTCAGTGTTGATGCTGTTGTGGTGATAATGTAGCTTCCGTTCCAAGTCTGTTTTATACCCAAATCTCTTTACTCTTTAAAATGATGCCAGACCACATAACTGGAGATGACCTTACATTCCCAAATCTTAGCATCTCCAGCCCTGCCCATCATTGTCATGTGACTTGTTTCCTTGTTGGTAGAATTCAGTACAGCGCATCATTTCCCCACATGGCTTTCTTCACATCCTGAACAGTATAGTCCGTATCTTTCTGAGGTCACAAAACCCAATTTCATGTCAAAATACCCCTGATGGTCAAACATTTGCTCTCAGAAAGGGGTTTTGCATAGCAAAGACTTTCCCTTTTTATAAAATCTCATCTAAATAGATATTATAACAGCTAGCAAAGCAAAGGCTAAGCTATTTTCTACTTCAAAAGCTGTGCAAAAATTAGATGTGACCATACATTCCAAGTGCTTGACACATGAGTTTAAATATTAAACCCACCTCTGCTGCTCTCTAAGAATGGCCACTGAGCCCAGAATTGAGAGAAACAGCCATGCCACCCATGGGCAGAATCTAGGAAGGTGTTTGTTTATGGATGTGTTCACTCATCAAATGGTTACAGTGAATTAGGATGAATCACAGGTGAATCATTTCAGGAACTACCTTATTCTAGGAAATGAAAGGTATGCGCTTCTATAATACATCGAAGCAAGAGCAGGAGCTCAGGACAGGTACAGGCCATGGGCGGGAAACCATCTGGGCAGAGAGGTTGTTTCATCTCAGAAACGGTGAGAGCACCACGCAGTCTTCTCGGCCGAGCATCTCTAAGACTGACTTCCAAAGTAGGGAATTGTTCTTGGCCACAGTGAGCCTGACCTTTACTGGAATAGGTTTTGCAGCCTCCAAGAGGGGTCTTGCTGTGAAACCATCATCACTTCTACTGCTCACCAGGAGATTCTTCCTGGAGGCCCCTCAGGATTGAGAGTGGCACCTGCAGGCAGCCTAGGTCATCTCCAAAGCCAGACACATCCTACTTCAGTTCAGTCTGTAGCATTGGCAAGTATTTAATCCAAAACCAAAGTGCTCACATATAAAACACGAGGTGATGCACCACCATTAAGAGTAGATCAGAAAAGTGTTCAGTAAGGTTATAGTAATAATTATCTTTGGGAATGAGACTGTGAGTGATTTATATGCTTCTAAATGCTACTTTATACATTTTTTCTGCAGTGGGCATAAATTCCTTTTAAAGATGGGCTAAAGTTAGGGTCCCTACATGTCTCAAGTTTCCAGTCTGTATTTAGTCAGTATTTTATTTTGTAATCTAAGCTATTTGTTGTGATATCCATTAAGATTTGATGAGCGTACTTAAGGCATACAATGTATTGTATTTCCCAACGTTTTCGTCCACGGTGATGAAGCTAGGATGTGGTGGGACAGCACTAGTTTTGGGTGTCAGAAGACCCTGCTTCATTTCTGGGATAATTTAGACAACTCACTTCATTTCCACCTGCATTTGCATTCTATGAAATTGCGATGTGAGGTTGCTTTGATGATCAACTAAGATTATATATGAAAATATATTTTGAAAACAGTACCTCACTCCAAAACTATAAGGCAGGATTAATATAACTGGAACTAATTCTCTGTATTTAAAGTTGTGGTATTGAGTTCTTATCAATTGGGTGGAAATCCACACAAAATGAACTCTCTATGAGTCCACAATGTCTAACATTCTGTTGATTACTTAAGATATGAATCAGGTGTTTCATATATTATAACTTAATTGCTAGATGATTTAGATACCAATTCCTTAAAATTATGGTATGCATTCAAATTTTCTGACAGTAGTTTGTTTAAATCATGGCACCAAATACTTATCTGTGTGCACAATATTAGGCGTAAGTCTCTGTGCAATGTGTATTTTGGTATGCATACAAGTTGTATATGTGTATATAAAATGGATACACATCAATATCAGTGGGAAAAATGTAAATATACATATATATTTTTTCCATTGACATTGATGTTTTACTTCAATGTAACTTCCATCATCAGTACTTGAAGATAAAAGACCATTAGACATTTTCTTTCAGTAATAATTGAATTTTCAATCCCTGTAAAGTAACAACTCACTCTTAAGTAAGATATTAAAATTATCAGTGAAACTGCAGATTACTTTATTGCCCTGAGGAACTACAACTTACAAATGGACTTACAAGAGATTCATTTAAGCAACATGTTAAAATACGATTACGTTTATGTATTTCAAAGTTTGTCCATTAAATTTTTTTCTAGTTAATCTACTTATTTGAAGCTGTGGTTAAGGACAGCATTTAAATCAAGCTTAGATGTACATTATTAAAAAAAATTGATACAATCTTTGTGAGTACTCTGTAGAAGGCAAGTGCTGATTAAGGTATAAGAACCAGGGAAAAGAGAAGTACCACCTTGTTATAAATCTAGTGTCTATTTTTGTGAGCTTTAGGCTTTTGATTCTGTTGGATTGGCTATTTAGGCCAGCACCATTCAGATACTGTCTTAATTACTGTAGCTTTACAGTAAGATGTATTATTACATACCAGACCAAATAAATCAGAATCTATTTTAGGCATAGATAACTTTAAAACCTTCTCTGTTGGTTACAATGGACAGTCAAGGATGAGAGTAACTCAGCTAAGAACCTCTGGAAATGTTCAGAAGTCTCTATCAGGGCCTGTGGAAGGTCCACCTCCTGATCAAATATGTCTCAATCTGCATAACGCGCTGTACTGATTGGTACCTCAAAAGAGGCCTAAATGTTACTCCTTGGAGAATCTTAATTTCTGCTAATCTGGTTCAACATATTGGGTCTATAATGGTAATGACCTTCCAGCTGACATTTTTTTCTATTGAATTTATTTCTCTTTTCTCCGATTAATAATCAAATCTTCCCTTTTTTTTTTTTTATTTACTGTGAAGCCAGAATTGCTAGATACACCAGAAAAGCTATTTTCTTTAAAGGCCTTTCAAAACCCCACATATTCAATATCTACTTGTTACAGTGTATTGTTAGACTTAAATTTAGTGGAAAATGGGCTTCTTATTAGTTCTCTGGTTTTAAACTCATAAATCCCTTTCATTAAATATTTTTCATTAAGATGTAGCCAACTCCCACATACAATACATTTGATAATATTACTGTAGAAGATTTGAGCTCACTGAGACCTCCTATTGTAAAATATGTCTTTAAGTATAAAATGTAGTTGAAAATAATTTTCTGTTTGCAGTTCAGCAGCAAAAGCTGGGATAATACTTGTGTTCAAATACTATATGCAATAATCTGAGCACACCCAGTTCCCTTTAAAACTTTCTTCATATATTTAGCATCAAAAATTTAAATATATTTAACACACATTAGTGAGGAATGGTCAGGTTAGGAAGGAATGAAACCCTTGCGGACAGTTTTCAGGAGCTACTTAACAGCTCATTTCAGACAAATGAAAGATTTGAGAGGAGTTATTTTGTTCTCACAGGATGGTAATATGTACCGTTGAAACGATTAAAGTGTGTTCATCAGTGCACAGTTAGAACGAGGTATCTGCCTGATCTCCATCTCCGCTCGCTCTCATTCAGGATGATTGATCTGCCCGTAGAGGGGCAGGAAGACTGTCAGAGGTAACTGCGCAGAGAAGTAAATAAAACAGCCACAGGGACCGAGTTAACATGGCACAGAAATCTCGTAGGTGAGAAGTAGTTACGTGGGGAGGGGACGTGGACCAAACAGGTAAATAGGGAATCACCGAGCAAAGGTAGGTGGATGCAAAATCAGGAGTAGCAGGAAGGAGATAAACTGGTGAGAAGGGAGGGGTTTCAGTGTGTCCAGAGGTAGAAATAGGACTGTGGTCAGGCGCGTGGCTGTAGCTAACCTCCCGGAAGCTGTCCTTTCAGTGATTACCCTTGTAGGAAGCCTGGGATCTGCAGTTTGCTTCTGGGGCCTGTTCTCTAGAACTACTCTAGAGGTCTGAACATGGCCAGAGAAGCCAACTGTGAGAATTGATAACACAAAATCTTGGGAGCAGAGGAGAATGGAACCAGTCCCTGGGGCCCTGCTCAGTGCCAATGGTGGCCTCATGGTGCTCCATCGCCATTCACTGCCATCCTGTTCCCAGCAGCGTGTTGATCTGACGCTGAGAGGGTAGTCTGATTCCACCTGTCACGGGAGGTTAGGACAAGAGGCATGAGTAAAGTGTAGGGTGTTCTGCAAAGCTGCTTAGGGAAGGCTAAAACGCTTCTTGCTCCTTTTAACTGGGAAACTTTTCTTTCTTTTTTGCCATCATTTGGACATGAACTTTCCCTTTTCCTCCAGCCAGTAGGTCCTACCTAGGGAAATAGAAGGACACTGACTAAGGAGGTGTCCTCTCGTTTTGCTGAGCTGCTCTTTCATTTGAGCATCATTTAACTTCTCCTGTTTTATGCCTTTTATTTTCAACTGGATAAGCTCCATGGGGTCTCATGTTATTCTTCTACATAGTAGGACTTCGGCCAGCAAAGGTGCAAATGAGTAGTTAGCATATTGCCCATGATTTTCCCTAACTTCTCCTACTGACACACAGGGCAGTGGCTTGGCTATATTAATACATGTGCATTAGTATGTGCAGGGTTGAATGGTGTTTATCTGTAACATCATTTCCCCCAACAAGGAACTTATGGGCCGAGTGTTTTCAGCATGATACTACGCAGATAGCTGGCACTAAATGGGTCCCCCATGTATCGAAGTCTGATACTGATGAGACTGTATTTGAAAATGTCAGAAATATTCTTCCCAAAATTTCTAATATAAGTTCCCAGATTGGTTATATTTTCCTTTGCTTGTCATTTTTTGCCGCTGTTGTTCTTTCTGTAGCTTTTAGCACCGAAGAACGCTGTTAGCATTTGTTATTCAGTATCTGTGCGTGAGAATCACAAAACAAGTCATTACAAAAATTGACCAAAATGGTTGGAAAATTTTTTTAAAAAAATCACAGACTAAAGATGGCCAAAATAATATGCTGGGTTTTTCTGTGTGTTTTCTTTCCTAGGTCAAAACTGTGGAGGCTTAGTCCAGGGTCCCAACGGCACCATTGAGAGCCCAGGCTTTCCTCATGGTTATCCGAACTACGCAAATTGCACCTGGATCATTATAACGGGGGAACGCAACAGGATACAGTTGTCATTTCATACCTTTGCTCTTGAAGAAGATTTTGATATTCTATCCGTGTACGACGGACAGCCCCAACAAGGGAACCTAAAAGTGAGGTAAAGTATCGGGTTCTTCATTTTATAGACTAGGGTAGCACTGTTGAATGCTCAGGTGCTGAAATCTAATTGGAATTAATATTTAAATTATCAGAAAAGAAAGTTCCATTACTATAAAGAAAAATTAATGTATATGTGTATCAAATTGTGCACATTTCCTCCATACTTAAAAAGGTAAGTTCTTATTGAAAGCAGTCATTGACTTCATTTATGGATATCAAATTGTTCAAGATCTCTAAAACAGTGTTGTCAAGGTAATTTAAGTAAATTTATAATACACCATTGTTTTCAACGATGGATTTGAGAGAAAAAGTACAGAGATAAATGTGTTTGAGTACAATTCAGACAACAACAAAAGGAACTTTTATATTGTCAGAGAATAAATTCAGTAAAAAGAACATAGGAGGTGGGTGGGGGAAGAACATTGGAGAATATTGCATTCTTTGGAGAATTTTTGGTTTAGACAATCATGGTATATTCTATTCATCATGAGGTTTCTCTTTTGATCTATAATTTTTACCATGAATACAGCAAAATATTTTCTGAAATGATTTTAAATTAGGTTTTTCGTTTGTCAACAAGGGAAAAATAATTGTACCTGTATAATTATATCCATTCTTTTTTCACTTTGGAAAAAGAAAGAGGAATGTCTCTTTCAAAGAAATCAGATTTTCTTAACTAAATCTATAAACTTATTTAAATCCATACATATATGACAAGTCACGCCTTTCTCTTCTGGTTTTAAAATTTTGTGTTAGAGATTACGTTTGTTTAATATATGAAGGCACGTAGAAAAATGGTAAGCGAAAGAGTTTTACAGTTTAGATAAATAAAATAGTATTGATGTTAATGCCAACAGTAATGCACACAAAATTCATATATTTCATGATTTTATGGGATGAGAAAAAAATCTCTAACTACAAAAAATGATTTTATTTGTACATCTAGTTTTAACATTTTTTATTTCAATATATATTAACTACATAGTTAATATATGAAATATAAACTATATTTTATTAATATATTCTCAAATGTATTTTATTTGCATTTTCTTTATGCATTTTCAAATATAAAACGTAGTTTTTCCTGGATCATCTACAATATCTGTTGTCTGTTTTTAGAAACATTTTTCTACTTTGTATATTGCAAAATGGTTATCTATTTTCTGAATCAGGTAAACTTTTTTCCTTGTATGATATTTATAGTTCTGCATTTGGATATTTGAACAAAATATCTATATATATAATCCTTGCTAATTTGATGCAAGATTTCACGTTATAATTCTTTCTCTTTTAAATTTTATTTATTTATTTATTTATTTTAATGCTACTAGGGAATAGTGGTAGATTGTAATAGCTGAAATATTTTTTTCAAAAAATCGTAGTTTCGGCAAGAAAAAAATAATCTCTTGTACTGAAATATCAATGTATGTGACTATGTTAAAAGCAATTCTTTCTCTCTCCATTAAAAAAATGCCTCATAAGTATGTACTCTTGAAAATACTTCTATTCGCTTTCTCTCAGTATTTCCATTTCCTATAATCCTTTCATCTATAGGAAACCTATCTTAATGTTAATTTGATTGACTATCTTTCAACGATGTGTTGTCTCTTACGTTCCTCTGGTGCTATTATGATCATTTTATGATAATAAATTTAAAGTTTAGAAAATAACATTCCTACCATCTTCGGTATTGTAACAGGATCAACAGTAGAAATCTTAAGGTCAGAACAGTAGGATTCAGTGTATTTTATTTTGAGGTTCCAGTGAATAGATGTAAATTGATATCTGTGCCTCAGAGAGCTTTATGAATATTGGCATCACACCATGGCTCTTTTACTCACTCAGATATTTTCAGTAGAGGAAGGAAGGGAAGTTGATAAGAAAGAGACTCCCTGGGTTCACATAAATTCCTCAGTTACCTACAAGTTTTTATTTGAAACAGAGGACAATATGTCATATTTCTAACTGTCTTTTGTCCTTAAATTTAGGACGATTAAATTAAATTAATCGACATTAATTAATTAATTAATCGACATTAAATTGTTGTTAAATTCTCCTGTCTCCACCCTAAGAGTGCCATCCTTGAGGAGACATTCTATGGGTATCCAGTGAGTCTTCCAGGGGCTATTCCAGGTATTACAATACAAATAGGCAAAACACATCCAAAGACTACTCGATGGGTCTCTGCTGATATAAAATTTTAGATAAATAGGGTGAGAAACAGGACTGTGAATATTGTCAGGGAAACACATGAGAAAGTGTTTTCTCTTTCAGTATTCAGCATCAGTTGATGGGCAAAGTAGTTATAAATAGTATCAGATTCTAATTAATCGTTGGAGGGGAGTACGCTAATGTTATTTGTTCCCCATTATATCTTGGAGCGGTTGTTTATTTCTCAAACACAATTAACTAACGACAATTAAAGCAGCTCTAGTATTTAAAGGAAGGAGACTCTTGTGAGAGAATTGATGTAGGAACTGCAGATCCACTGAGCTGTCACAAAAGTTATTACTTAGAGCTGTCATGGTCTGTTATTGTTTTATTGCGGCACAAAAGCTGTTATTAGTCGCTCAAAATGCGCACTAACTGAAAAAATATTGAGTTGTTTTGTTAAACAACTTGAGCCTTTTATTATGAGGAAATTTATTTTGTTTAACCACAATAAGGATTTTTTTCTAAATACACTTAAGATGTAGATTTAATCCCCAACAAGGAAAACAGATAATTTATAGTTTAGAATCATTGATGTTTATATTATAACTTAAACTTTTGTCAGGAATATATTATTTACCATACATTAAAAAAAAAACACACTTTAAGGTTAAAAAAAATGCAATCGATGTTCTCATCTTGGATTATTTCTTTAATATAAACATACCCACAACACATATGTGAGTTTTTCCCCCATCAATAAATTATATTTTAATATATGGATATTGAGAGCTGAAATAAGACTTCTCTTGTTAAACACAAGAGAATAAAATTTGACTTAAAATTAGGAATAAAAATCTCATCCTTGAGTTATTTAGAATTAAAATCATTGCTCTTCATTGATTTCTATGAGCTGCCAGATTATTATAGTTTTTTTTTTTTTTTTAAATCTCTAACCTTATTGACTCTGCACCTTCATTTGCTTCTCAAAACTCCATCTGGACTCCAGAAGTCCAATCTTGGAATCACCAAATCCTAATATTTTTATTTTGCAACATCTTTCTACCTGTTTCGATCCTCACAGAAAATGCTCCAACGAAGGCTCTTGTTCTCCCGCAGTTGACCAGCATGTACTGGGTGAGGGACGGACCAGTGCAGTGGCCCTCCTGCCCTGGGCTCACCCCCCTCTAACCCAGAACACCTGCTGCTGCCCTGCTCCCGGTCTCTACTGCCAGCAGGGTGGACAGTTCTAGTAAACATGGTCCTAACAGTCAAGAAACTTCGTGGTCTGACTCCAAGCTACATTCTGACTTTCAGTCTCCTCTTTGTTCCCTGTGGAAGTTTTCTTGTTTAGTAGAACGGGTCTGGGGGTGACCCCGTGATCCGACCTTGTGAGAGAATAATATTTGTCATTTCTCTCTCCTCGGCCTTCTCTCTGCCCATCTAAATGCTATCTGTAGTCCGAAACCCAATTCACGTGACATTTATTTCAGGAAATCTTTCGTGTTCACCCCAAATTAGGAGTTTTTTTTTTCTGAACTCCTTTAGCACAGCCACTGAATTTTAACCTTGAGGCATATGCTCCTCTGAACTCACACCTGCTCTGAAGTTGCCTCTCACCGGGGCTTGCATATCTCTATGTTCTTGGTAGCCAACTAGAACATATATCCTCTGAGGCCAAGAAATGTGCCCTGAATGTGTCTTCTCCTGTGATGATGGATGTGTTGACTTTCAAATAGTCAATAAATCTTCGTGGGGCAGTTTTGACTTACAGTGTTTTTGATTCAGGCCCACTCATCACCGCCTCTGTGCACATAACTCAACGTGACTTAATGTGACTCTCTCCTACATGAGCGTAGTTAATTGTCCCATAGGGTAACTGACAGCCAGCGCATGTTCTCTAAACGTGAAGTGGTATTTACTTGTCCCAAATCAGAAAATAATTGAAGTTGACATCAATTTCCAGCTGTGATAACATTATAATACTGAAGGTTGAAAAGAAATCGCATTAGAAATTCAAGCAGCAAATAAAAGTAAACCTATAAAGGAAAATGGTACCATGCAAATGTCGAATATCAGGATATATTATTTCATGATTATTGTAGAATACAAGGCCTGGGAAAACAGCTTTGGCAGGTATCTCAGCTTTCTCGCTCTCCCTTTCACAAGATTACCCCCAATTTTCTGCAATGATGATAATGAAGAGGTTAGAGATGAATGCAATGGGGCCATTAAAATCAGCAAATCATGAATAAGTATTGTTCAAATATCACAGTTTTTTCCAGTTTCCTTGAACTGTAATGATATGTTTGAATGCATTAAACATATTTTAAAATAAATTTTATTGTGTACAGTTAAGGGTTGTACAGCACTAGGAAACCTGCATAATATTAACAATATCTGGTGATGTTAGGACTTAGGGACGTTCGAGGGCGAGGAAAGGGTTGTAGTTGCATTATGACCATATCAGACAAGAGATCCGGCATTGCCTAAATTCTCTGCCTTCCTGTTCCCATTGTCGATACAAGATACTGAGGGAGCCGTTCACAGATCAATGGGCAGATAAAAATCAAAGTATTATTTTATTTTTAGCTTGGCTGGTGACTAATGCCCTGACTAAGACTCTGATATTCATAGGATTAAGCTTGTGTAAAAGCTTCTAGACTCCAGCTTCATAGGAACCCCAGATAGGAGTCTCGGCATCTCGTTGCATTTGGCCCGCCATGTGGTCAGGACTGAAAAGAATGACCAGCATGTTTGGCCGACACAGGTGAGGGAGAACCCCAGAACCAGGGGCTTGGCAGCCCAAGGGAGGGTGCAGTGGGGAGCCCACCCCCAGCACAAAGGTGATGGCACCCAGGGGAGGAGGCACAGGCCTCGGGGCACAGCAGCCCACTCGATGCCTAGAAACCCGGTCAAACAGGTTGCTGTACCTTAGTGAGGACACCAAAGGGGGACAGTGGAGATGTTTAGTCCTCTCAAATAAGCATGTAACGTTTCCATAGTTATGTGATTCTGTCACTGTTCGACATACAGATTTTAGGAGGATGAAACATAACATAATTTCCCTCAATACATCTTCCATAGTTCTTTCGTCAACGTATACTTTAAATTAGCAACTCATAGGCAAGCTCTGTGATGACTGGGTACATCTGAGGGATTTTTGTTGTTGTTGTTGTTGCTACTCTTGTTGTTTTGGTTATTTGCAGTCAGTTAGAAAGGAGAAGGCCAGTTAAATCAGAGGTTTCAGGATGAGATTGGGGTCAGGTCGTGGATATATGTAATTATCTCCTTCCCTAAGTGACTTTAGTATGCAGCTTTGGTTGAGAAGAGCTGTGTGTGTGTGTGTGTGTGTGTGTGTGTTCACAAAACTCATATTTGTTAACCAAAAATATAAAACTAGTAATGAGAAATCCTAAAGATAAATAATAAAGCATGCAAGGGATATAATAAGAATTATGTTTGCAACCCCATAAGCATCTTTTCTCACGTACTTATTTGAATTCTGATGGCGTCCCTCCCCCCATACTGTAGTGTTGTGTTCTGCTGTAGCCAAAACTGATGGTTCATTTCCATATCTTTGCCATTTTGAAAGTAGCAAAACCATATTCATATGGACAGAGAAGTATTTTGGGCATTCATAGATATATGTAGCTCCCACCTCTTAGGACATTTGTAAAAGTACAGTCTTGAAGAAAGGCACCCAGATACTCAGAAAGGGAACTGAAGAACAAGAAGATAGCTGAATAGTTTGCAACATGACTCCATTTTTGGCAGACAAAGACATTTTGTGGATTTGATCATGGAAACCTAAAAGTGACAAGATTTTATAAAATATTACATTTTGTCTTCATTACTTATAGCAAAATAAATATCAATAAAAATACTAAAACAGAAATGTTCTGAGTGTCTTTTTAGGCAAGACACTTGATTTAGAAAATCATAAATAAAATAAGTGAAAATTTTGACTTCCTAATGTTTAAAATCCAAAAGGCAAATAGCAAATTGAGTGTAAGAATTTACAATAGGTATGAACGACAAAGAGCTGGTTTCCTTAATTCATAAAGTGTACTTTTAGAACTATAAGAAAAAAATTATTTAATTGAAAGGCAGGTCAAAAACCATATAAAAAAAGAGTTCAAATAAAAGAAATTCATGGCAATAAGTGGATTAAAATTTAGTTAAAACAATACAATAAAATGTTCACCATTTTGAATGGCAAAACTTTAAAATTTGATAACTCAATGTTTTGGAGGATATGGAACAAATGCTATTATATTCTGTTGGTAGGATATAAAATTGCTGCAATTTTGTGTAGAAATTTTGATATTTTTCTCAAATTAAAAAAATATAAACTTTTTCATTCAGCAAGTCTATGCTAAAAATTTATTCCACAAATATACCTTCAAATATGACAAAATATATGTAAGGGAACATTTTGTTAATATTTCAAATAATTGAAGAATGTCTACATATCTGTCACTAGAGACTAGTGAAGTCAATTAGAGTATCATAATACAATTATGTTACTACCGTGTTTCCCTGAAAAAAAGACACGGTCTTATATTTATTTTTCCTCAAGAAGACGCCCTAGGGCTTATTTTCAGGGGATGTGTTATTCTCTCTGGGCTCAGTAGGAGGCTGCTTGCTGAAGCTTTCCCCCTCTCCCCTGGTGTTTGTTGGGGTGAGAGAGGCCCACAGTGCTGAGTAAAATGGCAGCCACAGCTTTCCTTCTTCCCCCTGGGGACACACAATACCTAAAGTGGAGTGTCCAGCTCCTCACTTCACTGAGGAGACTTTCCCCTCAAAGCCTCAGCTTGCAGCACTCACAGGATGGCCGGGACCTGTCAGGGGGAGCCCACCTTGTTGGTTGGGCTGCCCGCACCTTTCTGGTCACCTCTGGGATAGTAGCTGTCCCTATGGGGCAGATGAGAAGGGCTGCTCGTGGTCTTTACCGCTCTCAGCACGATGAAACACATGGGTTGTGCAGATACGCTGCGTAGCCACACCCATCAGTAGGTCTTATTTTCAGGGTAGGGCTTCTATTGGGCAAATGCTTAGAAATCCTGCTAGGGCTTATTGTATGGGTAGGTCTTATTTTTGGGGAAACACGGTAGTACGTAATACAATGTACCGTTGAAAATAGTGAGTGGGATCTTTAGCTGCTGTTATGAAAAATCCCCCAGATATATTTTATATTTAAAAACAAGCGCAGTATCAGAGTGCATGATTTCTCTCAAAGTTTTATTCTCTTTTAATAAATGGTGTATGATAACTCATTAAAAACATCATCAATGGAATTCTAATGATGGTGGGAGTTCAGGAATCCCTGACCTCTATGTGATTTTAACACAGCACAGTGATTTCAGCAGGGGCTACGGGAAGCTCAGAGAAGGGTATCTAACCCACCTGAAGGCTCACAGGGGCTTCCTGCCAGCCAACATCATTTAAAGCAAGGTAAAATATTGTCTTCATCTGGAAAAAGTAGGCCATTTTAATGTCCCTGGCAGGTCAGGGGAGAGGGAGAATTTTCTTTTTTCTTTTTTTTTTTTTTTTTTGTTTCCTGTAAGAATGTGTTCTCTGTCTTTGCAGTCCTTACAGTGAATTATATCTACATCCGTGTCTATCTTTATATCTGTCTACCTCTTATATATCCCTATACTTCTATCAGTCTTTCTGCACTGGGGGTAATTTTATGTCTCAGGGGACATTTGGCAAGGTCTGAAGACACTTTTGTTTGTCACAACGGGGTGACAGGATGCTGCTAGAATCTGGTGGGTACAATCAGAGATGCTGATAAATGTACTACAACACACAGGACATCCCCACGTGACAGAGAAGTGTCGGCCATACCGTGTCAGGAATGCCAAGGGTGCAGACCTCTGATTTATAGCAATATCTATAATTGTCTGTCTATACTACTCCCGCGTCTGTCAGCATTGTTTCTCCACTCAAGGCCCCAAGCTGAAAGAGGTGAACTAGAACTAGCTGGCAGGAGAGACTGTCACCACTGCGTGGCACAGAGGTAGCCAGGCAGAGGCCGGGAGGACGCTGGACTAGCCGAAGTGACCAGAAACGAGAGGTGGAATCTGGGATTGTGTCAGCAAGGAAATGGGCTTTCCACAGTTTTAGGCATAATCAGATTCCACGGAGAAATCATTTTCGTAATCATTTTATATTGTCTCTCAAAAGGAAATGAAATTATTTTATGTTTTAGTCCTTGGATTCTGGGAAAAGGAACATAGAGTGTCAAAAAGTCAGTAAGATGGTAATTGACTTTCTTCTTCTTCATGGTAGCAAATCTGCAAAATTAGTTTGTTAAAATGGCTTACTGGGAAGTGATCCATATTAATAAGCAATAAAGAGCTGAAATAATCAGATTTCCTAGAATTTCTAGGATTTTAGATGAGCTTTATATGGACGGCCAGACTTGTAGTTCAGTGATTGATTTTTACGTTCTAGATTTACTTTTTCTTCATCGCCGCCCCCACCCCACCTTTTCAAGTGTTCCAACGGCAAAGCCTACTGCTGATTTATCCTTTTGTCTCCTGTGGTAGCTAAGCACTTAGGATATGATATGTACATGAGTGAATTTTGATTGAATAAATGCATTAGTTGTTTACAAAGTAAATTTTAAAGAAATGGATGCTATGGACAAAAATATGTTGGCTATTCACTTTTAATTCACAAAATTAAAAAAACGAACATGATGTTACTGAGAATATGAAACACTTTTTTGTTTCACCATAATAAATGTACTCACCCATCCCTTTGCATAGAAATATGATGCACTGTGTTTGAACATAATAGAAATAATCAAACAGGCAAACATTTAACTCAGATTTCTTCTCGCTTCTATCATTTCTTGCTTACCTCCAGGAACCTTGAAGTATTAAAGGAAGCAAAATTCAGAAATCTGCTCAGGGTTTCAGGGTGTGAGATCTAAGTGAATAAAGCCATCAAATCTTCCTCGTTGGGGCATGTTTCCCCTTACAGGGCGGGTCAGGGCAGGCAGGTCTCTGCCTCTCTGGAGTGAAGCCCGCTGCAGAGAGCTTCCTCAGCGCTGTACCGCTGCCCTCCTCTCTCTAACCCCACGCCCTGGTCACTGACCCTAATTGGATTTCCCTGGCTCCATGCCTCGACTCTAGCTCTTGTTGACCTCTGTCTCACAACCACTTTAAGATCAGACAATTTTCTCTCTAAAACTTATTTTCAACTCAACTTCCCAAGCTCAAAGATTGTATTGATCTCACACTAAAATCCTCACAGAGAAGGCTTAGGTTTACGACTATTGTTGGGTGACTACTTACCTCCATATGCTTTATAACTGATACCTGTTACTTTTTCCTTTAGAAATCCCTAGTATTAAAAAATCCAAAAGAAAACAAACAAACAAAAAAACCAACAACACTTCAAGGAAACAGTTCCCCAAGGAACAGGGTGTATGTTCCATTACAGAGGGAGAATCAGAGAGTATGCAGAACATGTGAGTATTTCACACAGCCTGTAACCTTTCAGCCAAAAGGGAAAAATTAAGCTAAAGGAAACCTTGGCCTCCTGAAAACTTCTGACAATGTCTTTCTATGAGAGATGGCGTCTCAGTTTCTCACATGGGTCCTCAAGGACATTTTTCTCTGACGGTAATATCAATTCTTACAAGTCCATGATAATCCCATCAAAATCGCACCAAGCCTGTCTTGAATATGATATAGGTCCTTTAATCACTATGTGTTTTGGCTTAGGTTTAATGGCTTTCACACTTTTTGTGCTTATGCAACAGAAAATATTTTTCAGATATTTCTAAAAACCAAATGTTTGGTGTATGCAGTGGTTTTCTGGTTTTGTGTTTTGTTTTATTTTTATCTGGTGGAGTCTGGCAGATCCTACTTTTGACCCGTGATGGTTCGGGTGGAGAGGAAGTGGTACATGTGTAATTTACAACGGTAGAGTAGTTGAGAGTATGTTACCATCTCTTTGCTCATAAATATATGGTCATTAAAATGAAAGACACCCTCAAGGAGTCGAGTGCTTTCAAATGCAATGTATGTTGCTTACATAGGTATGTTCAAAGCATCATTTAAGCTTTACATTGAAACTTTACCCTCTAAATGAAACTTTTTAAGACATAGTATAATACATTCATTTTATGATTGAGGAGAAAATATTGCTCATGTCTTTTTAAACAGGTAAGCCCTGATGGGTAAGTTCTCCACAGACTGTGTGTGTTAGTGGCCCCTTTATGTAACAGGCATTTGAGTGTGTATCTGTGAAAGATGCCAGAGCAAAGGCACAGTTTATTTGAGAAAAGCTGTCAGCTCAAAAAGGAAATAGTTGAAAACACTGAGGGAAGTCCAGGAAATAGCTACAGTAGAGGAAGATTAACCGGCATTTTAAGGACATAACGTAAGCAGTAGAAGATGAGGACATGCTTGGTCGACGCAGCTGTCTGTAGGCTCCGTATCCCCTCCCCATATGTAATTTTCTTCCTCCTGGCATTTCCCCTGGCATGTTCCTGTCATGGCTGTCTTCCCACCTCTGGCTTCCTATTTGGCTCATCCATCTAGGAGAACACTTTCTCTTTTAGAATGCCCCTGCCATTATTCATGTTTTCTCCTGAGCTCCATAGCACACAAACAAGCTAGCCGAAGAAAGTGATGATAACTAACACATCCCTTCCAAGAGTTCTTAATTTATGAGCATGGCTATTACCTAGCAGTGACACATTCCAGTATTAAAAAGAGCCCCGAGTGCTCTCACTTCCTTCACCGGCCTCCCACCCCCAAGGAAGTGAATGTAATGTGAAAGGCTAAGATGGGTGCGATATGAACTTAGGGGTCTTTGTTGGTGACTTCCTCACTGGACAAGCATCACGAACTTGCATGCCCGCTGGAGACAGCAGAGAGACAAACCGAGAGTTAATCCAAGAGACAGACCAGGTGTAAGGCAGTAGTGGAAGAAATTGTGGCGAGCTGGAGAAGAATCGTGCCCCATGTAAATGCAGCAGCTGCTGCTCAGCTGAAACCCGCGGTTGCCAAGCACAGATGTGGGCCTCGTCCAAGGTTCCAGATCTTCCATTGTTCAGCGACCGAGAATCTTCATTACGTGAAAATCCTCTCATTTTAAAAATCCAGCACAGGCCAAAGGAAATACATCTGGGTAGTAGCAGCTTGCCACCTCTGCTCCAGAAGGTTAATTAACAATTGCAGCCTTGTCGACTCCGTATGTCGGTAATTCCAGAGTGATCAGAAAAGGCATCCAAAATTCTTCTGGCCCAAAACGAGGTGGCATCTTTCTGGGTTTCAGTTACCGTGCTTTGGAAATTGAGAGATTTGACAAGATCTCAAAGGGTTCTTCAACAAGAGACTAGGCGACCCTTTTTCCGTTATATCTTGGGTTGCAACGATATGGTTTGATATACCAATAGTGTACTTACATGTTGTTAATGTCTTTCCATGCATAAAGATTATCTAATTATTAATATAGTAGTTGATTTGCCAAGTTCCTCTACAAATCTCATATTGTGGTTTCCTAAATTAGAACTCTGGTATTTAAATACCCTAACTTACACAGGATACATTCTAGATATCTTTACACAAGAGCAGGACGTAGTCATTTTGAAAACTGGATTGACAAATAAACCTTTTAATTGTAATTCTTCACATTTTTAAGGTATTATTAATAAACAATATAGTGCATATATTGCAAAATTAACATTTGGTGAGTTTTGACGTACAACCACGAAACTACATCACAACCAAAGTACAGATATTTTTTATCACCCACCGGAGTTTCTTTGTACTCCTCCGCAATCCACCCTTCTTCCTACCCTTTGTTGCCGGGCAATCGCCGATCCCACTTTTGTCACTATGAAGGAGTTTACATTTTCTAGAATTTTATATAAATCAAATTAGATGATATGTATTGCCTAATTTCTTTCATTCAGAATAATGCTTTTGAGAGTCATCCACGTTTCTTTATGTGATAATGGTGTATCCATTTTATGGATATGCCACTTTTAGTTTATCACTCATTGATGGACATTTGGTTTGTTTATTTTTCCAGATTTTAGCTATTACAAATAATGCTTCTATGATCATTTGTATAAAAGTCTTTGTGTGGTCAAATGTTGTAATTTCTCTGGGGTAAATATTTACGAGTAGAATGGGTATGTCATATGTTTTATGTTGACCGTTTGAAGAAGTGGCCAAAATGTTTTCCAGTGGGGTTATACATTTCACATTTCCTCCTGTAGTGATGAATTTCAGTTGTTCCATATCTTTGCCTATTTTCAGTGTTCCCAGCCTTTTTAATTTTAGTCATTGTAATGTGTGTGTATGGAGGAGTGCAACCTTATTGTGATTTTAATTTCCATTTCCCCATGACCACTAATGTTGATATTTTTTCATGTGCTTGTTGGTCATTCAGATATCTTCCTTTGAGAAGTTTCTGTTAAAATCTTTTGCCCATCTTTATCGGGATATCAGTCTTCTCTTTGAGTTGTAGAGTTCTATTCAAGATACGATTCTTTGAAACAGGTGCTGCAGGTAATGTCTCCCAAATTTATTCTCTTAATTGTATATTTTTAAACAATAAATGTTTTAATCTTGAGAAAGTCTAATTCATTATCATTTTTTCATTTGTTTCATAATTGCAAACAAAACTTTGCATTTAATTGATGTTTCTATGTTAACCTTGTATCCTATGACTTTCCTAAATTCAATTGTTACTTCTAGTAGTTGTTTTGAAGATTCCCTGAGAATTTTTTTTATGTAAATGATCATATCTGCAGAGAGGGATAGTTTAACTTTCCCCTTCTTGCCTTCAATTTTTTGTGGGTGCTGTATGGAAATGTCTAGCACCTTCAGCACAGTGATCATGGAAGTGGTGAAAGTGAACATCCCTGCCTCCCTTCTGATCCCCGTGTGGGGGCAGGAACAATGAAGCCGTTCACCATCTTCTATGACACCATGTGATGTTTATCAGGAATCAATCTGACCTCCAAATCTACCCTTCTTTTCGGGCGGCAAGAGCACACTCTTTTTTCTTTCTTCCTTGGGTCCTATGCCTGAGCCTTAAAGGTCATCTCTGGTCCCTATTACTCTTATCCCTGTGTTTTTAAAATTCCCTTTAGCCCTCTTTGTGATTAGTCCTCTGCTAATTTATTATTCTTTGTACTAAAATTTGCCTGTTGAAGTTACTGGTGGAGTTTCTGTCTCCTGACTGGAACTTGACTAATTTGCAGAGTATAGATTCTTCGTGACTGTCCTTTCTCAGTTTGCTGATGGCTTTATTATGAAAAAATGTTTAAATTTTGTCACATGTTCTTTCTACGTCAGTTGAAATGATGATATTTTTGTCTTCTTTGTCTATTAATTTGTTAAATTACATTGATTAGATTTTTTTTAATGTTGATCCAACCTCTCATTCTAAGACAAAGTCTGCTTGGTCATGTGATACAGTCTTATCTATTTTATATATTGTTGGGTTAGACTTTCTTAGGAATTCTTATGTCTATTTACATGAGGGGTTTTGGTGTATAAGTTCCATTTTTGGTAGCCTTATTCAGGTTTTGCTGTAAGGGAGAGCATAAAAATTAGTAGAACAGTGTTTCCTTCTCCGTTTCTAAAAAAAAAAACAAAATTGTTTAATTTTGGTGTTATTTATTGGTAAAATTCAACAGAAAGATATGTGTCTAGAGATTTTTGGTAGAATCTTAAAAAAATAAATTTAATATATTTTCTAGATTTAGGGCTGTTCAGATTTTCTCTTTCTTTTGCTGTCAATTTTGGTAAATTATATTTTTCAAGATATTTATCCACTTAATCTCCCTTTTTAAATGTATTGCTACAGAGTTAGTAATACAGGTTGAGCCTCCCTGATTGGAAAATCCAAAATGAGAAATGCTCCAAAATCCAACATATTTTGAGAGCCAACATGATTCCAGAAGTAGAAAACTCTACACCTGCCCTCATTTGATGGGTCTCATGTATTTATTAAAAATATGGTATAAAATTACCTTCAAGCTCTGTGTATAAGGAATATATGAAATATAAGTGAATTTTGTTTTTAGAGTTGGGACCTGTCCCCAGGATATCTCATTATGTTTGATATGCAATATTTTTAAATATTGTATATGCAAATATTCTGAATCCAAAAATATCCCAAATTCCAAACACTTCTGGTTCCAAGCATTTTGGATAAGGGACACTCAACCTGTATTATTATTTTAAATCCTCTCTAAGGTCTGTGGAATCGGTAGCAATAATTGGTTTTTCACTTTCGATCTTGCTAATTTGTGTTATTTCCCCTTTTCCTCTTAGCCAAGGGTTCCTCATTTTTCTTGATTTTTCTAAGATTAGCTTTTGCTTTATTATTTTCCCAATAGTCTGTTTTTCTATATCTTTCATTTCTTCTCTTATCCCCCCTCCTTTTATTTATTTTGGGTTTACTCTGTTATTCCTTTTCTTGCAATTTGAGCGGAATGTAAGGGCACTGCTTTAGCACTTTATTCTTTTATACAATAGCTGATTAAACCTATGTTTCCCTCCAAACTCTATTTTATCTCCCAAACATTTTGTAGTAATTTAGCTGTATTTTGTAGTAATTTAGTTGTATTTTATAGTAATTTAGTTTAAAATAGTCTGTAATTTCTCTTATGATTTCGTCTTTGTCCCATGAATTATTAAGATGAGTGTCCTGTGATTTCATGTATTTGGGGTTTTCATAGTAATCTTATTGCTATTGACTTCTCATTTAATTTTATTGTAGTCAGAGAATACACTCTGTGTAATTTTTATCCTTTAGACTTATTGAAACATTTTTTATTTGTGTTTTTTTCCAGCTTGGGGTAGCTATTCTATAGTTGAGCCATTATTAAGAAGAAGAAAGCATTACCCATGACAATTTACCAAATTTTAGATTCTGGGAAATTTCCTTAACTTTCTCAACTCAAATTCCTTATTTGTAAAATGGGAATATTGATGCTATTTTAGTGGCTTGTTGTGTGTGCATACACATATGTGTGTATGTATATATGTATATTCTCCTATATTTCTTGAAACAGAACAGACTTTTACACAGAGTATTTTTATTATATTTAATTGTATTTAGTAGTTGATTTTTCAAACAATTCTTTATATTGCCTAAATCTTTTTCTATCTGAACACCAACCACAATGGTGACTGGTCTTTATAGTTCTACTCTTACTAAGGAAAAAAACTTATATCCCCATAACTAATAATAAAATTCAGTAAACGTGAATATTAATAGCAATACTTTTTATTCTATTAATAAAAATTGTATTCACCCATAGTAATTAGTTTCACAAAGTGTGTATATGAAATAAATGTTTATGAACATATTTACAAGTATGCCTCTTTTAGCACTCTATGCAAATTCCACAGTGTATAAATATAAATCTAATATTAATATTTAAAATTTTGCTGTGGTTGATACACTAATATTCATGCTGTTATTGTTTCTTCTAAGTGAAGCCAATGACTTCATTTTATTATGAAGTTATTTGATGCCAAACAAAACATATTCCTTCAACTAATATGTGCAAAGTGATGTGAATACCAAGATTATTAGTACATGCCTGTTTTCTCAACAGCTTCCTTCTGAGAGGAGAAAGAAGACATGTTATTAAATCAGGGAATCGATAGTCTCAAAGCTCTTTTTAAATAACATGTCGTTGGTACTTTGCTAAATAATATGGTGTCTCATGTGGCCAGAACGCAGAGTACACATAAGAATAGACTGAAAAATGTGACGGGATATATTTCGGGGACAAATCAGAAGAGCTCTGGCCGCCAGTGCAAGTACATTGGAACTTAGTGAGAGTTTGGGCTTGAGTCACGGCTGTGTTTGCAATTATCTAGTTGCATTATCTCCTTGCCACCTGGGCCGCACTCACTACCAACCAGCAAAACAATCACTATTCCTGGGAGGCCTGTGTTAGTTATTTCATGGGAGGAAAGACAAGTCCTCTCTAAGAACTGGACATCGATCTTGATGCTAAATGTTGCCTATCTCTGAATTATTAATTGAGATTACGTTCATTTGGAGCATGTTATATAGCTTTGATGTTATTACTTACATTTATTCAACATTAAAACATAACACTATGTAATTCATCTTGCAGACACTAACTATGTAGACATCCTGCCCCACCCTTACCCCAGAGCATCGCAAAGTAAGTTAGGGAAAAATATTTATTTCTTTTGTATGAATTAAATCCAGGACAAAAACCAAGTGCAATTCAAGTAGGGTCCGCATTTCTAAACGGCAGTTATACTTTGCACAAGTCAGTGAACTATTCTTCCACAGTTTCTTCACGTGTGAGATAGGAAGAAACATCACTGCTATGTGTTAACGTGTGCCTGAAAGCTTTCCAGTCTTTGGAGGAAAACACCGTCTAAATCCAATGTGAAGAGAGTATTTCACAATGTACCGACTTCTCTAGGTTCTATGCAGTGTTTGTGCACATAGGCGCACCTGCGCATTTGCTGTTGTTTCTCTCTTTGTGTGGCGTGTCCAAGGGTCATAATAGATTTGAAAAAGGTAATTGCTTTTTCCTTTTATTGTGGCCCATTTACTTCATGTCATGGAGTTACGGAGGCACTAATAGATCGTATGGGTTTGTGGATCTGAGACAAATAGGAAACTTTTCTTATCTGAAAATAACTGTGAAGTCATTAGAGTCCACCGATTCTAATTTTTCAGGGTAAATTACTTTGTGCTACAAATATGATTGTTTTTCAGATAAATCATAGAAAACTAGCAACATGTTAGAAAATATCTGAGATTGGTGAACAATTTTTACTCTGAAGACAACATATCATAGCTTTAGGTCTTACATATGAGACTAAAATTGCTTTTTAAAAAACATCTCAATATTTGATTATATTTTAATGAGATTTATGCATTTTAAATTTTATAGAAATACTGTGTATTTAATTATCCTCTTAGAGAAGAAACTTTAATCTTTCCACCTTAATTGAATACGTTGAGAAAGTGTGGCCTTCATGAACTCTGTGTGTGTGTATGTGTTTGTGTGTATGTGTGTGTGTTTTGTGCCTGTGTTTGTGCATCTGTAGAGTCACTTTCAGCTTACTTGCAGCTGGTGGTTTCTATGTTCTGTGTTTCTAAGTTCTAGATATTTTCACATGTGCTCTTTTACACAATTAGTATCCCAATTTTAAAAATGAGGAAATCAGTTTAGAGGTTACATAACTTGCTGAGGCACAAATAGAAAGCAAATGATAGAGGCTCATTTAGGTCCTAGATTCTCTGACTTTAATGTCAGGGCCCTTTTCTGTCAACCTTGCCTTCTCTAATAAGCCACGGCGGTATTGTGGGAGGAGTACCTCCAAGAAAGGACTTTCCATAAGGTTTTAATCTTGGCATGCAGTTCATTCAGGTGAGAAATGCAAATGTGAAGGCCAAATTAGTCTTTGGCCCATATCCTAAATACGCAGTGACCTTTGCCGGCCCCTAATATCCTCATTTTTCTAAACAATATGTTTTATTTGCAATTAATTTTTTTCTTATTATCAGAACTCACATGTTCATTGTCCTTATTGCCTCTCCGTTAGTTCTCACATTGTCAGTAAACTGTCAAATCCATGCTCCATCTTTTATTATTTGCAATAATTTTGCATGCAATACTGCTAGGTTTCTTATTTCCCTTGTTTTACATGAAGACACCTGGCAATTAAAATTTTAAATGCAAAGAAAAACTCTCTAATGCTAAATTTCAGGCATAAAAGCAGATGGAGGAAGGGGGGGTTCATGGCATCAGTCAGGCCTTCTGCCTTCCAAAATAACACCCACAGTTGTACCTTTCCCAAATAAATCCCAGTCTCGATGTGGTCCTGAAGCTAGGACTCACGTCAGGGAAGGACCCAAATTGGAACTCAGTCTTTCACTTTTTCACTTGCTCATGACTCCCTACTGCCATTTGACGGTAACTTGACTTTTCATTGCCTTTAGTCCATTAAGCGTTGTCACACAAACCTTGCTCAAATCCCTTAGCAAAAAGAAGGTAGGAAAAAGGTCCAAGCGCAGATTGGTCAGCGTGTGGGTTAACGTGCCTGGTTCACAGCGGCCTGCCCCGACGGGACGCTCAGACAGACGCGCAAGTGAGAGTCGCGACCGTGTTTCCAGGCCTGCGAGAAAGGGTGTCGCCCACCTGACTCTGGAGGCAGCAGATCTCGGTTCACAGATCTAATGTATCGGCAGGATGACGGTTAACCAAGCCCTAACTGCTCTTTGGGACTTCTGGATGTGCTGGCGTGGAGGTGAAAATGATAACCACGTGGCCTCACCTGCCCGGTGTCCGCCCCACAGCAGCGGGTGCTCAGGGCATGGTGATCGTGCACCTGTTGTGCTCTCTCCGCCACTTAAATACAAACAATAACTTTCGCATGTTCCTCGAATCCCTTTTTCCTTCTCACCAGCCGGTCTTATTTCAGTGAAGTAGAGTTCTTGCTCTCTAATGGGAAAAGCAAGGGGCTCCTGTTTAGAATCGCCTGTGTGTGTGTGTGTGTGTGTGTGTGTAAGGAAAAGACCCACAACGGATTTAAAACAAGCTCCTCCAGTCTCCTAACACTGGGGTTTTCAGGCGAATAATATTGTGAGATCACTTCTGCAGAGACAGTTGTGTCTCTTGTCCCTGCGTCACACCATCAACTCTTCCCATAATGAATACGTAAACTCTCTTCCTGGCGCATTCAGGATTTCTTGTGTGCTCTGATTCAGTCAGATTCTTGCTCTTGTTTTGTCTCTGCAATTGCATCAAAGCCTAGAAGAGCCAGCTACTCATGTTGCGGGGCTGTGTGTTGAGTGCATGTGGACGGGCAGCACGCTAGTGCACATACACTCTGGCCTCCGGGTCCTGCGTGGGAGGGAGCGGCAGTCAGGTGCACAGGGACCCCTGGCGGGGCCGTCTCTGAGTGGTCTTGCCCCTGTCCTCACGGTTTACTCTTTGCATTGCTGGTCCAGGCCTAGGCATGTGCTCCTTCCTCTGGCCCTCCTCTTCCTCAGCTTGAAACCAGCTGCCCTGGAAACCAGTGATGAAACGTGGTGAAGGCAGCATGCCTGCATCCACCTTTCAGAGCACTCACCGCTCACATCACTGCCCCGCCAGCTCTGGGGAGTGGCCCTGCTTCTGCTCCCAGCTCAGATGCAGCCCCTTCTGAGAAGGACAGAGGGTCCTGCCTCTGCTCCAGCTGAGATGCAGCCCTCCTGAGAAGGAAAGAGGGTCCTGCCTCTGCTTCAGCTGAGATGCACCCCTCCTGAGAAGGACAGAGGGTCCTGCCTCTGCTCCCAGCTCAGACGCACCCCTCCTGAGAAGGACAGAGGGTCCTGCCTCTGCTCCAGCTGAGATGCAGCCCCTGCTGAGGACAGAGGGCTATCGCTTCCGGCTGGCTTTCACTGCCGCCCCGTGGACAGGTAGGGAACTAGGGCGTTATTTTCATTCAGACTCAATTATTAAAATTTGCTATTTCAAAACCGAGCACTTGAAAAAGAAAAGCAAATTAAGCCAAATTAAAGGCTAAATTCACAAGTAACTTTTTAAGGATGAGAAATTGGTCACCGATTTCCAGTTGCACTTTAAGAGGCATTATAAATGTATTAGGCTGTTTGGTGCCTGATGAGGAATTACCGTTTTAAACTGGGGTTAAATTACTATATGTGTACAAAACAGGAGGGAGATATTGAGCACCTTCAATTCATTCTGAGCAGATGACTCGCAAATGAGGAAATGCAATTATAAATAATGTGAAAATATAACATCTTGAGTCATGATGGAAATGCACACTAAATGAATATGAGAAACTTTTTTTCTCTTAAGAAAACTACATACCTTTAAGGAAGGTTAAATAGAAAGGGACTCTTATCTGCTGGAGGGGTGAGGGAAGATGGAAACATTTTGGGGAAGGCAATTTGGCAATACATATAAAAGTCTTAATACATTGCTATAGTTTCATCTACAAGTTTCGTATCTAGGCTATGTCAAGAAAAATAAATAATTGGGAAAAGATGCATGCTCCAGGATGTTCACGGCAGTGGTGTTTAAAACATTAAAGATTCCTCAACACACCAGACGACATTAGGGGGACAGAGTTAGACCTACCACTGCGCAACCGCAGATTGGGGTGTTGAGCTTCGCTAAAGAGTGAATAAATATGAATTGTCATGTTTATTGGTATGAAAAGGATCTTATAACACATGATTAAGTGAAAGACATATTAACTAATAATTCCCATAGTAAGATTCCCTTGATAATTTAAAATTATAAATCTATACACATATAGAGGTACTCATAAATCCACATTCAGATGTCTAGAAAAACATATCACCAAACGTTAGCAGTAATTATCTTGGGGGGGGGGAAGAATGCAATGGACGACTCTCTAATGTCTCTTTTTACTTTTATGAAGGTTTTGTAAATAGGCAAAAAAAATAGAGCTCGTTAATTTTCGAGGGAAAACTATTGCTGTTTTCCAAGGAAAGTATGCAGCTATTAGATTAAGAAAGTAAAATGTCATTAAATGTCATTTTTGACATAGGGGTTTATTCTTAAAATTCTTTAGGGACAATTAAATATTAAAATGATTCTAAAACAAAATGATGTAAGGTTTTTAGCCACACATGCAGTTATTTATACTCATATGTATAGATGCCATCCTGAATTCTTATAAAAAGCAACCTAAAGAATGTAATAGATTAAGTAACTTAGTTTAGTCAAGAAGTTTAGTCAAGAAGAACCATTTTCAAAGCCATTATAACCATAAGATTTACTTTTTAAATGAGTAAGAAACTAATACATTGGATGAATCAAATCAAATCAGCTACTTATAATTTGGTATTTGTTAATGGAAAAGAAACCAAACTCTGTAAAATAATTTTAAAGAGATTTATTCTTGAGCCAAATTTGAGGACCATGACCTGGAGCTATGCCCAAGAAGCCTTGAGCAAATAGACTCACTGTGGTTGAGTTACAGTTTGGTTTTATACATTTCAGGGAGACAGGGGTTACAGGTAAATTCATAAATCAATCTGTGGAAGGCATACATTGGTTTGGCCTGAAAAGGTGGGCCATCTCAAAGGGGAGGAGGCTTACAGGTTATAGGTGAGTTTAATGATTCTTTGATTCTTTGAGTTGTAATTGGTTAAAGACATCAAGCTTTGTCTAAAGAAGTGGAATATTTTAAGATAAGGAGCTGTTAATCAGAGACAAACCACTAGACATATATTTGTTGTGTAAATCGAGGACCTGCAGGTTTGTCTTACATGCCCTTAGGCCTGTTAATGGGTTACAAAGGATGTCTCCAAGAAGGGAGAGGACATGATGAGGCATGTCTGATCTCCCTCCTCCTGATGGGGGAAACCTTGGGAAAACCCCTGGGGCCCCAGTAAGGGAACAGGAACAATAAGGGCCCACTGCTGATTGGATAAATGTATGCTTAATGCTGATAGGATGCTTATCAATCCTGCCACTGATTGGCCACTTTTGAATCCCACCGCTGATTGGATAATTTTGATGTTCATAGTTGATTGGTTGTGTGTAGCCTCAAGAAAAGTATAAAATTGGAGTGAAATGAGGAAGTGGCACTCAGAATTTGGTGGCATGCCCCTCTGAGCCCGCCAGCGAAATAAAGGCTGATTCTCCGACTCTCTGTGTGCCGCTCGGTTCTTTCCCCGGTCAGTCATTGTAACACTCTCTGTAACACTCCTGGCAGGCAATTTAGTTTCAAGATATCCCCTTGGCCAAGAGGGGGTGGTCCATTCAGTCAGCCAATGGGGGGCTGAGCCTTAAGATTTTATTTTAGTTCACATTTTCTTTTGTTTTTATTTCAGCGTATTATGGGGGTACAAATTTTAAGGTTTCAAATGATGCCCTTGCCCCCCCCACACACAAGTCTGAGCTTCAAGCGTGACCATCCCCCAGACGGTGCACATCTCACTCGTTATGTATTTATATACCCGTCCCCTCCTCCCCCCTCCCACCTGCCCAATACCCAATTAGTGTAATTCCTATGTGTCCACTTAGGTGCTGATCAGTTAATGCCAATTTGCTGGTGAGTACATGTGGTGCTTGTTTTTCCATTCTTGGGATACTTCACTTAGTAGAATGGGTTCCAGCTCTATCCAGGAAAATGCAAGATGTGCTATATCACCATTGTTTCTTAGAGCTGAATAGTACTCCTTGGTGACTCAGTCATTAGTCATTAGACATTTACCAAAGCAGAGAGAAAAGATATAAATGACAAAATAGCAAAAATGTTACATTTATGGGGTATTCGTTACATAGATAGCACAGTGACATGGTGCTTGTGTGTGGGTTTTGGAGCAGCTACCTGAGGTTCTAAATCTGGCTCCATATAAGCTGCCTGCCCCTGGACACAACACCTAACCCCTTTGTCACTATATCCTCAGCCATAAAATGAACATGTATTTGAACTTTTCTTCACAGGGCTGTTAGAAAGCTTACATGATTAATGTATGTTACATGCCCAGAACAGTGCCTGACACTTAGAATTCAATACGAGAAGGACAGTTCTCAATCACATGGATTCAGGAGTCAGTTTCAGGACTTCCCACTTGGTCCCTGTAAAGGATTTACCTGCTTCCCTTTGGCAGTTCCCCCCAAGTCTGGTTTACATCCTGATTTTAAATGGAGTAGTACAAAAGTAGAAAACAAAAAGGTGTTGATAGCCTATTAACATTTAAATGACATGCTTTGCCCTGAAAATGAGAACAACTGAGTGATAGGGAGTATCCTATGGTAAGAATTTATAGGAAATTATAATTTGTCATTTTTTTTTGGAGCTTGACACAAAGCAATGGTCATTCCCATTGGTTTTGCTGAGCTGATAAAGGCATTGTCCATGACCTTCGTATGAACACTTACCTGATAATCCCCTTGAGAAAGGAATGCTTCTTTTTATTTTAGGTGATAAATACATCACCTTTCCAGCTCTACCCCAGGCATTAGAAAGCTCTAGGACTTTCTTGTGCTCATAGTGTATTCTTACCATGACCTTTGTTTGTCACTGTTAGAATTCTTCATTCTAGCCCTTTCTTGTTTGATTTTTTTTCATGTTTCCCTGTTTAAACTGTTTTAGTATTGGTAATTTTTCCTGTACGATGGGCAATATAAAATTTTTGGAAGTTACCAACCCATTAAGAAAAGAATTTCAGAAGCAGGTCACTTTGATAATAATAGCTGTTTATTTTGCTCACTGTTGTATACAGAGTGTTTAGCAAAATATAGGAAACATAGAGTTGTTTATTATCTATTCACTGAATTATTGAATTGAAATATTCATCAGTTAATTAATATAACAAAATATCCCAGCTATGAAATACCTTTGAGATTATCTGAGTTAGTATTTCATCTTGAAAATGAGAAAACTAGAAGACAGTAATAAGAAAGTGAGGGAATCCCAAATTTTAGCCCAAATCCTCTGATTTCATGTTCTTTCTCATTCAAGGAAAGCCACATTCCTTTTAACACCTCAACAAGGAAAGATACGACAATATTTTACAGAGTTCAATCAAATAAGATTTAAAGTGTTTAACTTTGGATACATTTTTACATGTTAATTTTAAACAAACAAACAAATGCCTTCTAGTCTCCAGACTTTCAGGAAGCACTCTCTCCCCTAGCCCGTAGCGGAAGCATTATTCTCAAGTGCATCACCAGTCAAAGTCAGTATTTTCTAACCTCCTGAAAGCAGACTTAAGTAAATATATTATCTCATAAGGGAAAACACATTGTTGCAGACTTAATGAATGCCTGAAGGAATAATATCCATGAGTCTGCAGAGACTTTAAGGAGTTGTTTAATAAGTGATAATTAAAAATGCATTGTGGGGCTTGCTAGAGATAATGACTATTTATAGTATAAACTTACCACCATGCTCCTTACCTTGACGATAGAGAAGCCTTTAATAACAGTGTCAGTGTATATTATGGAAATTCCACAATTGAATACTCTGAATAATCTTTTTTTTTTTCTTTTACTTTCTCTCTCACCTCCCCACGTTCAATCCATTGGCAAACCACATCAGCTCTGCCTTCAAGGCAGATCCAGAAACGCCCTCTTCTCATGACCACACCACGTCCAGCCACCCTCAGTGGCTCACCTGGGTCACAGCAGTGGCCCTGACACATCTCCTCACTGAGCCTCATAGCTCCTCAGCCAATGGCGCACACAGAGGGTCATGGACTCTTGGCTCAGAACGCTTCCATGGCTTTCTGTCTCCTTGGAGCAGAAGCCAAACTCCTCACATGGCCCTATGAAGTCCCCCGTGGGCTGTTCTGTCCTGCCACTCTCTCCCTGTCTGCATGCCATTGCACTGGCTTCCTTGCTGTTCCTTTTGAATACACCAAGCACAGTCTCCTCTTGGGGCATTCGCCTGGAACACCCTTCACCTGCCCTCACATTCACTGTTTGCTTCCTGTCACCGTCACCTTGTGGGTGTCGTCTTCTCCAAGCACTCCGTACAACAGCATCATCAATCACTAACCCCTTAATGCTCTGCTATGTTCTCATAGATATGTTTTCTTTTATAATTTATACTTGTCACTGGCAGAATTGTTTCAAAATTACCTGTTTATTTGTTCATTACCTACCTTTTCCACTCCTGCTGACACTAGAATTCAAGTTTCTTGCATGCAAGGACCCGGGCTTTAATAGTCACTGTTCTCTCAGGGCTTAAAAAAATGCTTGAAACACAATAAGCACTCGATAAATATGACTCGACTGAATGAATAAATGCAAGGAGGAATGAAAATAATATAGTTGAGTAATTGTTCTATTTTAAGACTTTATCATTCAGTTTCTTTAACTACGGGGCTACGTGACAAAAACTTGACTTGCATCTTAGCAAGTTTCAAAAAGAAATGATGCATTATATATACGTAAGAAGATCTGAAATGAAGCAATGCTAATATAATGGGAAGACAGTTCAGGGTTGGAGAGATTTTTGTGAGTTTTATTTTAATGAAAGTGTCATATTATTTCTTGTTCTACAAAATTATTATTATTTTGGGGGTGATGGTACTGTTCCATTTATGACAATTACAAATTTTACTAGACCTCCAGTTTGTAAAATTGGAGGATAGATCAACGATATGTTTTCATGTAGAGAAGTCGTCCAAGTGACCAAAACACATGGTGGTTTATTGCAATCCTCCATCCATATTTGCCTCCTCTCTGCTAATTTCAAGTGTCTCTCTAGCATCGCCCGGTCCTTGGGAGAACGGCACTGTTTTTCAGCAGCTGTCAGCCCTGCTACCTTTGGCCACCTTCCTCTGGCCTTGTGTTCAGCCACACACAGACCTGAGGGAGGCGAGGAGGTTGGCATCGGGTCATGTTGTCATCACAGCGAGAAGAACAGCCACAAACACCACTGTGAGCAGAGAGGGCCAGGAGCAAGCAGGGAGAGACACCTCTGGCACGGAAATCAGGCCGTCTTCTCTCTGTGTTTCCTTGACTGTTTCCTTCCCAGTCCAGGACACAGTCCCTTGTCTGAGGTTCACTTTTATTTCCAATTGAAGCGTGTTTTCTCCTTCCGACTCCTAGACAGGCAAGGCATGCTGAGCTGGGTGCGGTGCCAACCGATAGCCATGTGCCCTGCAGTTCAGAAACGCAGTATTAGTGTGAATTAATACTGCACGTCATTTTAGCACGATCGATTGTGAATGTGAGATGGGGCCTCCCACGGCCGCTTCCTTCTAGGCTTCCAAAATAGGAACAGGCTCCAACCACGCCTGTCTGCGCGGTGTCTGGACTCCATATTTCACGAGGCCTGGGTTTGTCCCTTGGCGTTGCCACCGTCTCTCTCAGACACGTTCTCGTCCTAAGCACGTTTCCATCTTCCAGCGTCAATCTCGGGAGTATTCCAAACGTCTCTGCTCCAGCCTCATCTGGCTGGAATCTGACACGGCGATTAAAACACGAGCCCTCTGCCATCGTCGAAATTCACCTGCCAGTGTTTGAGAGAAGCGTTGAGCTTGGAACAGCAGCCTGACTCGGTCCCAAGATTTCGCAGGTGACAGGTCATTCTAGAAATAACAGGGTCTAAGTCAATGGTAGAGAATTATCATAAATAAAACAAATTAAATTAAAGGAGAATGTGCTAGAAAACGTCATGGTTTGATTTTATTTACTCTCTGTAATTTTCCCTCCTGACTTCTTTTGTGAGGGGATCGTTATCCCATTTGCAACTGTGCTTTTTCTGTTCAGTCTTCAGATTTCCCGGTGAATGCTGTAAATGCTGAGTAGGGTACAAAGTTATGACGAATGGTCACGACCAGGACCACTCTGGGGTCATGGCAGGCTCATTCTCTATTCAGAGCCACCGTCTGATTCTTGATCTGCGTAGTTGGGTGTACAGGACTCAACCCCTGGTTTTCAGGGATGAGTGTTCAGTTGGACCACAGATGTATGCCCTGCAGCTCCATCTAGACATGTCCCTCCTTCTGGTCAGTAACCCCCTGACCTAGCGTAGACCACTTCCCCCCGACACTGATTCCTCACGGCAGTGGGACTTAGTCACGCAGAGCACGCACCACCACGCGGAACAGATTGCATCTGCAGGTGCGCGTGGCTGACAGCAGATGTCCCAGAGTCCCACGTTCACCTTGATCCCGTTTGCTCATGTCTACAGGGACGCCTAAGAGAGCTCGCCGCTGGAACCTAGCCTTGGTCGTGAGAGTTCATTTTGGGTTCATTGGTTAGAGGGAGTCAACCCTGTGGAAATAAATGTCGTCTTCCTCGTTTTGTTGTTGTTGTTGAAAGATAAGCTTCCCTGGGCTAACGTTACTATTTGCCCTGTTTGTCAAGTTAACGTGTTTACGGCGGTTGTCTTGAATTCAAGTTGTATTTGCAGTATTTCTCTTTTTTGAGAATTGTGATCACAAAGATATGCCATTTATTTCAATGATTTTTTAAGAAACATATATACATATATATATATATATTAGGTGGGCCGGAGGTAGGTGGGACTTTTGGTGGCCAGCCACACAGATGAGGAGGGCTGTTGCTCTAGATAGCACCACTGGAGGCCTTGTTCGTTTCTGGCATAGACCCTCAAGGACAAATCGCATCTCTGGCATAGAGTCTGGCACGTGCCACCACGATTCTGAGTCCCAAAAACAGACACCACAGCAAGTCTTGAATGATGATTACCTTTTGCTGTCAGACTATTGCGTTAACAGGTCGTTTGCTGAAAAAAGGACAAGGATACAACTAAGTATTTAGCAAGAAGTGTATTTCTATTCAAATTTTACAAAACTAACTGCAAATAATTTTTTTTGCATAAATATTACCGTTAAACACATGAATCATTATCAGTTCCAAATAAGAGACATAATTTGGAAGGACAAAAAAGAGATTCATTGATTTTTGATTACCTTGCTTTCTGAGACATATAACTTCTGTTTCATTTTTAAACGGCGTTTAACCTAGGTTTTTTGTTGACAAATTGAAGATTTAGGGAAAAAATAGAGATTTTCACTTGTTTGTAGTTGTTATGATCATAATCAAGTCAGAAGCTACTAACCACAAGCCGAAATGAACCAGGGCAAACACAAACTCGATTATTGTTCCATCCTAGCGATTCTGATTGTTAGTCTTGACAGGAGGGAGGATTGTATACATAAAAGAATATTTAATGCAGATTCCTGTTTTATTTCATATAACCTCAATATCTTGTACCCATTGGACCTTTTATTATTATGTTTCAGAATATTATGGGGGTACAAACATTTTGGTTACTTAAATTGCCTTTGCACCACCCAAGCCAGAGCTACAAGCTTGCCCATCCCCCAGACATCACACAACAAACCTATTAGGTTTGAATTTACCCATCCCCTCCTCCCCCTCCCACCTGCCCAGCACCCAATGAATATTATTTCCATACATGCACATAAGTGTTGATCAGTTAGTACCAATTTGATGGTGAGTACATGTGGCGCTTGTTTTTCCATTCCTGTGATACTTCACTTAGTAGAATGGGCTCCAGATCCATCCAGGATAATACAAGAGTTGTTAGTTCACCATTGTTTTTTATGGCTCAGTAGTATTCTATGGTATACATATAACACATTTTATTAATCCACTCATGTATCTGTGAATTGTGCTGCTATAAACATTCTAGTGTTGATGTCTTTATTATAGAATGACTTTTTTCCCTTTGGGTAGATGCCTAATAGTGGGATTGCTGGCTCAAATGGTAGTTCTACTTTGAGTTCTTTCAGATATCTCCATATTACTTTCCACAGAGGTTGTACTAGTTTGCAGTCCTACCAGCAGTGTGTAAGAGTGTTCCTATTTCTCTGCATCCACGCCAGCATTTGTTGTTTTGGGACTTTTTGACAAAAGCCATTCTCACCAGAGTTAAGTGATAACTCGTTGTGGTTTTGATTCACATTTCCCTGATGATTAGAGATGTTGAGCAATTTTTTCATGTTTTTTGGCCATTATTCTGTCTTCTTTTGAAAAGTTTCTGTTCATGTCCTTTGCCTACTATTTAATTTCTATATTATTTATGACAAAGGTATTAGTCAAATAAAGTTACAAGGCTTAGGAACAGAGTATTCATGCCTACATTTCTGATTATATGAAGACTTTGGAATTGAGTTACTAATAAAGAACTAAATTTGGAATATAGACATAAGTGGAAAGAAAGGAATAAAAATCATTTATTTCTCTGTGACCCAAAGTTAACAACTGTCAATAAAATGACATATCTTTCAAGTTTCTATATAAAATAATTTATATAATGAATAGATTAGAACATATGCCAATTTGTAATTTAGAAACATATATAAATCTACATTAGTTAGTATTCATTTAGGAAATATAGTCACATCCAAAATTCCCAAAGTAGTACTTATAAATTAAAAAATCATTCTTTCACAAGATACTTAAAATGTGTGTTGTTCTTTCAAACACTGGAAATTGTGTTTCATTCCAACTTCACTGGTAACCAAAATCACCCTAAATCTTCTAACAAGATCTCCTGATTAGCATACTAGCCAACATTTAGAGAAGAAAGAAAATCACAATATTTGATATGACAGACAACCCACATCATTCTGAAGTAATTTTGACTGAGTTGATTATATTCATTTTACTTTCATATTTTGGTACTAAATATTTTGCAAAACTAACTAAAAGAGATTATGAGGTTACTTAAGAGTTTTTCTGGTTTTTTTCCTTAACCCACTGAGTTTCTTTTGTAAAAGGATTAATACTTATCTTTATTATTTGTGCAGTGTATCCAAGGATCCAACTTGTTAACTTATGTACATTTTGAATGGACTTTTAACATTCAAAATTGTGGCGGTTCACCACTTTATTAAGTGGATTTAATGCATAAGGTTTCTATGAGTTTTTTAAAAATGTTGCCAATTTGGAATTTTTTATAAAAATGGAATTGGATCCAAAAAGCATTGATTGAAATGTAAAAAAAATTTAAAGAAGCATAAAAATTTGTGGTAAGCCTGGTTCAACAGAGGAGAATTTTCTTTTTTTGCTCTAGGGTATAAGACAATATTTATAAGCAAATGCCTAGAATTGATATTTCCTTAAATTCATCAGTGTAAAAATGTCTCCATAAAACTGAGCACAAATCAGTCTCATTATACACTAATTTTCATTCTCTTATTAGTCATTTATAATTAGAATTATATTTTTGGTTCATTCTTCAGAATTTCAAATGGAGAATCAATACTATTTAATTATTAAAAATAATTTAGTCTTTACTAAAGTAAATTACAAATAATTTGATAATGATAGTGTCACATACTTTAACATCAATTTTTATCTTTCTCATAATAGATTAAAAATGAACCTTCTTTCTATTGCTTATTAATACAGTATAAAGTTAACTTGCCTTTCTATAAAAATAGTCGTTACAAGGCATCATTTAGAAAATTTTTATTATCCATCTTTCTGTAATAGTTCTCTCTTGATTCTGTTGTCTTCCTGCCGGGTTTACAACAATGAAGGTCTTAAGACAATTAAATCATTTCAAAAAGTATTTGCCACTTGTCGTAGCTTAGAAAGAATGTAAGGCTTTCAACCTCTTTGAATCTCATACAAGTTCCTTTACTTGTGAATGTCTTCAAGATTTGCACTTCCTGTCTCAATAACTATAATAAGAAATGCATCCTTAATATTTACAATTTTGTTATATGCGTGCCCAAGACATGCTAGACATGTCTGGTCATATTAAATAACGTCACTACTATGCTCCTTAAAATATTTCAGCACCATATTTCTGTGTCCTTTTCTGAAATCTACAAATGAATAGTCAGTTCCTCCCGGCAGTAGAGGCATCTTTCTCAACGTCCTTATCTATTATTTGGTTTGGAATTGGACCTCTTAAGTGCCTTTCTTGTGCCAACTCCCTTTCTTCTTCCTCCCTACTAAGAGTCCTCACCCTATAAAACAACCCTCAACAATTTTCACTGCCATCGGGTGGAAATGCAATGCCTCCAGATGGGAAAGAAGGGGATTAATTTTCACATTAAGCCAGTTCACCTTAGGGAACTGGGGGAACATAATAAGGATTTCCTTGAGGCTCTTATCTCAATAAATGCAATTGGCAACTTTGCTAATACATGCTTTATCTATACTCAGGCTTCTTTGGGAATGCCTGCTAGCAAATGTCATTTGGAAAGTAGAGATAAAAACTTTCCAGGAGTACAATTGCTTGCTCTGAAGAGGCTTTGCCCTGACACCTGTGTCTAAGTGTTCACAGTGGGTAGTGCAGACAGTTCCAGACCATGCTCTGCTCCAGGTAGCTTCTCCCTGACCTAACACATGCCATTGTCACCAGGGACTTGCTTATTCTTGAGTCAAAGGAAAAGAGAAGGTGAATTTGCAGAAACTCACAGTATCTCTTACAGTTTCTACTTAGCCACGGATAAATGAAGTTTACTCACTTTCCATTTGGCTAAATTTAATGGGGCAAGTATTTTTTTCTCCAGCTACCGGAAGGCACTGCAAGTCATAATGACATGAGCACAGAGCCTCTTACAGGCAAGGGTGTGGAGAAATAATTGCAAAACATTGTTCAAACTTCCACACTTTGTAATCCATAAATGTTGAGTAGGAAAGTATTGAACTCTTAGTTTTAAGGTATCCAATTCTTAATATTCCTTCATATCAGCTGCATGAGCGTAGAAGGTCATTTAATATCCCTCCCCCTCTTTTCCTCTTCTGTAATATCACACCTGTCCTACCAACTTAACAAGGTTCAGGACCAAATGAGATAATGCATGTGAAAGTGCATCTGAGACTGTGAAGAACTGTTCAAATGCAAATTATAAAAATGTCAGAGGTGATGGACACTTCCCACATGCCCTGGTGGATCACTGCTTTAACTTCAGTATATAAAATGAGGGTCAAAACCTACGGTTGCAGCCATCTCCTTCTGCCTCTGGAGCAATTTAAATAACAAGGGCAGTCCATTCTTAGGAAGGAGACAGGGCACTGACTCTTTTCTGAAAGGAGAAACAAACTTCCTAGGGGACCCTGAAACTTTCCTTTCCCTCCTACTCTTCTCCCAGCCTTGTCTCTCATGCTTTTTATCTAATTAAGGAGAAAATTTCCTTGGGCTGCATTTACACATTATATTATTTTTTCTTTTCAGTAAGATAACGTCCTCAAAAATCAATATAAATTGTGATGATAAGGAATCTTTTTGCTTAAAAGTGAGATAGGGTATCATCTTCAGAATGGTTAAGATTGAGACTTTTTTCCCTAAAGTTTGAGGCTACTAGCAGTTTATCCTCATGCATTAATTTGCACAAAGGGCAAATACAGATAGGGCTATATACCCTCTGCCTTTCTACAAGTAGAAAATAATGCCAGTTCCCATTTTTGTGAAATCTTTTTGTCAGTTGCTCACTTAAATGTCTATGGTAATCTTTGTTATTCAATTTGGCAAATATGTCGTTTCATGTTAAAGTCATACCAGAAAATTGTTTTCTTTAGCATTGAAAGCAAGTCAGGAAATAGTTACAGTCTTCTGTGTTTAGTTCTAACCCACATACTAAAATAGATATAATATGTATTTGGCATATTAGACCTGTTAATCTAATTTAGGAAAAGGCATTGATGATCAGCTAAAGTTATTTTTGAAACAAGGAACACATCCATCTAGTTATGCTTTCATATGGACATTAACAGCTATCTATTTAGACTTCACATTTTGTGATGAATCTATAGCTTATAACTACATCTACACCTCTACCCATCACAATATCTTCTACACAGAGTGTCCAAGTTCATCCTGGAGGTAAAGACACAGCTGGAAGAATTGAAGAGTAAGGGGGTGGAGCATTATGTGAGAAGTTTCTACAAGCTAGATATGGAATTGGTGTTTGATACATGCACCCACAACGCAGCACCGTGGCCCCAGCTAAGCAAGAAGTGCTGAGAAAACCATGCACCCCTGGGCTGCCACACCCCGGGAATATAATATAAAAGGGAAAGGCAGACTGTTGGTGGACATGTAGTGATCTCTGCTGCAAGGAACAACACCCGAATTTTCTTTTTTTTTTATTTCAGCATATTATGGGGGTACAAATATTAAGGTTACGTATACTGCCCATGCCTCCCCTGCCCCCTCGAGGCAGAGCTTCAAGCTTGACCATCCCCCAAATGTTGCACATCTCACTCATTATGTTTGTATACACCCATCCCCTTCTCCCCCCTCCCACCCACCCGACACCAGATAAATGTTATTCCTATATGTCCACTTAGGTGTTGATCCGTTAATACCAATTTGCTTCTAGTTATCCCACGTGAAGATTTCCATCTACAGGAGATAGAGTATTATGGATGCAAGATCCGTACGTGCCTGGGTTTGTACACCTAAATCTAGATATGCCTGCATCTGCACTTATGAACTGTGTTCCTTTGAGCAGTTTATGGAAACATCTTTGAACATAACTTCGCTTTTCTCTGAGATGAAGATAATTCACATGTGTAAGGAGGTTATTGTGGTAAATACCGTGTGAAAAGCACTTAGCTCATCATATCCACTCTCTGAAGAGTGACAACTATGGTTGTTGTTTGGAAACAGAGAGGACTGGTTAGTGCTTGCTTTGCCTGGTCTCTACCTAGGCTGTGCTGATGGTTAAATACTGTATGTGTCATTCCTGCAAGTAACCAGACACGTAAAATAATCAGTGGGGTGTTGAGAAGTGTGACTAAGTATGATACCATCTTATACTTATCGACTTGTCAATGCGATTTGTTGTAATTTTATATATTTATTCTCTTTTAGACTTATTCAGTGTAAAAAAAAAAAGTCATGGTTTATTTATTTTTTTATTCATTGTATTAAATCTCAACCCATGAGTACACATCTTTTTATTTTTATTTAAATGTTGGAAAAATTCTTATAGACATTGGCCTAGGGAAAGAACTTATGAAAAAAGTGATGCTTTATCCAGCTTAGAAGTTCCACTCATTACATCAAAACAAAATTTTAAAAAGAAAAAAAAAAAAGATGTTCCATTCAAATTTGAGCTTAATGATATAGAGGATGTTCCAACTTAGGAGTATTAAATTTTTTATTCCAAGATAATCAGACCATTCTTGGTTTAAGTCTCTCTTTCTTGGTAGCTCCACAACAATGGTGATTATGTGACCCACATAATCTTGGTCTTCTTGCTTCAAGGAATGTGGTAGAATTATTTAATCTCATTTTGTTCTGTCTGAATCATTATGCTTTTTTGTTGTTGTTCTTACTGTTGCAAGTTTTAAAATCTCTTTGCAGATATGGTATGTTGGGGTTTTTCTAGACCTTAGTCTGAAAGCACGTTCTAACATTTTTAACTTAACCCGAATAGGAGAGTTTGTGTAGTTAAATCAACTTACATGGATGCTGTAGAAAGAAAGAAAGGGTAGAATAAATTTACAAACCATTTTAGAACTTTCTGGCGGGTTTACGACCTGCTTGAAAGACTAACAATTCTTTGAACGTTTGATTTACAAACAACTGAAATTACTGTTTATTTGAAAATCTTCACTCAATCTAGGGGAAAAAAAAATGTCATTTTTATTTCTTCCTACAAAAATAAAAATAGCTCTTCCTTATTTTTGACCTATTGAAAACTCACCCTGTTTTTATGATCAAAAATAATAGTCTGCCTAGTCAGAGCTCAACATAAGCTGTGTATCACTCCCTCCACCCCCCAACAGGCATTCTCGCTTATTGTCAACAAGTGTAACTCTTCCAGACAAAATTAGCCAGCTGGGTTCCTAGTAGAGTTGATTTTTATTGAGGTTATTTAATAAAGAAAGATATTTATCTGACGTGGATCTTACATACATAACCTTTAACAGCTTTGGAGTTTTCCTTGAATGTTTTTGGCAAATACACTACAGCTGAGCAGTCACACCTGTAGCTGGGGCCGGATAGTCTGAGGTCATACATCAGCCACCATCGCTGACAAAACAACTCCAAGTTCATACTCTGCTGACGGTGGTGATTTCCGCTATCTTTCATCGCAGGGTTGCAGCCCCACGTGTGGCTGATGACCAAACGTTAGCCTCTTCCAAACTCCAACACTATTTTCAGCTGCTGACAGGGTTAGACTCTCAGTGTGGTATTCACAATCCAAGTAGAAAATACAGCTCATCGTTGTGTCGGAGCAGGATTAAGTGTAGCATGCATCAGATAGGAGAGCTCTCAGGCATGTAAATATTAATCCCCACAGTTATGATAATCCCATTTTTAAAGAAAAAAATGCTTTATTTCTCGAGCTTGCATTTTTATTGGGGTTGGATTCATAATAGGGGGAAATTTGAGAAGCATTTTTCTGAGCTTATTTCTTTTCTTTATTTTTCGAATCTCATTAAAGACACATTATTGTGAATACAGAGAATTTTTCTAAAGAACCTCTAGTGTAGTTTTACACATATATAATTTTATAATAAATTATTTACATCTTTAAAATAATCAGAGATGACAATGGTGTTTATTAAAAGAGCAGCCATAATATTAATACCCATCCTATTCTTTCAAATATTATGTAGTTGTGTCTCTTTCTTACCTCATAAGCATCTGTAAGGTCAGGGACAGGCATGCCCATCTCTGTAGCTCCTATTCAGAGCACCTTGACAAGCCTGGAATAGTCATTCAGTTGATTTTTCAACTGAAATAGAAGAAAAGCTAAAATACATAATTTTTATGTGATATAACGGTCCATAGCAGTTAATGATATTCTTCCTCAGTAAATTTTTTCTGACCATGATTTAGCGTGCCATAGATATAAAAGGTAAATAATTTTAATCTAAATTTTATTTTTTGTCTTTTCTATATTTTATTTTTCATCGCATCATTTTGGAAGAAAGTTTCATTTTAAATGAGAAGAATTGAAAGTACATATTCAGAAAATGCTCAAGTATATTCTTTAAAACACAAATAATGTCATTTAGATGAAAATCAATTAGAAAAAATTGGTTTATGAGAGAATCGGATGTGAACTTAGATTTGGGATATTGGATTGTAACCTTGGTCATGTCCGTGTACTGCAAACTGCTTTCAGGCTGTAATATGAGGGGACCATCTTGCCTGTCTAATTGAAAGGGTTACTTTAAGGATCTAGTAAGATAATGTGTTTACATCCATTTCTCAAATTAGAAACCAAAGGCCACTGGAATAATATATCACTACTATTATTATTATTAGAAATAATTATTATTAGATAATTATTATTATTACTTTATCATTATTATTATTATTATTTATCATGCCCTTGAATCAATTAACATAGCAACTTTATTAATTGCAAGTGTTGATGGTGGAGGAAACTGCTTGTGGTGTTGTCCAAATGCTAGAAATCAAAAATACGTTACTTTGTATATTCATTTGTTGCTTATGGTTCCTTTCAAAACGAGCTTTCCTGGAAAGAACTGCACTCGGGCCCAATCCTGAGACAGCAAAAGATATTACAAAGAAGAAATAACAACAATAACAAATAGTTAACAGGGACTGTGCTGTATTGATTCAGGAACAACACATTCATTTCAGAGAGCTAATTCTTATTTATTATAAATTTATTTTTTAGAGAGGCAGCTTGATGAGAAACTGCTGTGAAGAAACAATGTCTTGTGCATTATACATAAAATTTTAACTATTATAAATCTATAACGGAAATAATTTTCACATAGACCAAAATCACTGTATTAGTACAAACATAAATACAAAATTGTCTCTCAGGATTTAGTCTAGAAATCACTTTTTTTTTCTTTTTATTTCATCATATTATGGGGGTACAAATATTGTTAAGGTTACATATATTGCCCTTGCCACCCCTCCCCCCCCCACAAACGGTGTCAGAGCTTCAAGCGTGTCCATCCTCCAGGTGGTGTGCATCGCGCTCATTATGTAAGTATACACCCATCCCTTTTGAGAAAGTCTCCCTGAGACCCTTCATTTTGGAATCTCCGCTAAATCCAGTCCTGAAAACTGGGTTAGGCATCTTTCCCGTGTGCTTCCCACTTTTATTTGACACTTGTGACTAAACTATATTGTGAGTTCCTCTTTGCCTATCCCGCTCTCCCACCGACACCTCAATTCCTCGATGCCTGGAGCTATATATGATACTATTCCAGATTTATGCATTCAGGAAACAACTTTTTTGGCCTCTGGGCCTGCGACCACGGAAGTGCACAGGGCAGTTGGCCTCTGAGGGAGGAGCAAGGACAGCTGTGCTGAGCAGCCCGGCAAGCACAGTGTCCCCTGTGGACGTGGTTAGGGGAGCCGGTGGGGTGCCTGGGTTTGACATTTTGGAGGTGATAGAGGTCACACCGTGTAGTGACCACGAGATTTACAGTGGGACCCTGAATGTGGATGGCTGCCTGCAAGATCATTCCACGTGATGACGTCACGGAATTGAGAGGTCAGGATGGAATGGAAACCCCAGGTAGACATTTCAGTATCCAGGAAGGAGAACAGGAGCTCTAATAGAGAGAAAAAGGCACCGAAATGTTCAGTGATGGAAACTGATGAAAAGGAGAAAAGAATGACGTTTGTTGGGTAATTTATTTTTTTAAGAAATGAGGTCTCGCTGTGTTGCCCAGTCTAGCCTCGAACTCCTGGGCTCAAGCAATTCTCTTGCCTCAGCCTCCAAGGGAGCTGGGACTGCAGGTGTGTGTCACCATACCCAGCTTTGTTAGATATCTTTAAGTAAAGAAAGGTCCAATGTTTAGGAAGGAACATCAAGGACGTACACCTACGGATCCTCCAGAACAAGTCTATGGTAGATGTTGGATAAAAGAAACAAACAAACCAATGGCAGCCACTGCTAGGGAGGGCTCCAATGGAAGCCACCACATCAGGACAGCCCTGCAAGGCCTTTATCTTCGATGCTAGCATCTTGGGAAGATGGATTAGCTATTTTGATGGATGAAAAGAAAGTGAATGCATGAATAAACAAACAAAAAAATACAGAAATTGTCAAATCAATATGATTTTCCTTTACTTTAGGATTTGTCCTTTGTGTATTCCTTCCTTTTTATTTCTCATATTTTTCCTTCTGTCTCAGAATTATAGGGTCATAACCAATGCACGCCAGTTTGACTTGTGTTCCTGTGTATCTACATTTTAGGATGTTAGAACAATGAATGAATAGAATTCTATTACTGTAACAAATTAACTGGGAGTTGCCAGAATTCTGAACTCCTCAAACTTTTAAAATGCCAGGTCTATAAAAACTACCAAAAAAAAAA